>MBAC02008730.1:0-12536 GCA_001712635.2 Nothophytophthora sp. Chile5
TCGCTTCGAGGAGTGGGTCCACTGCGGCTAGGTTAGTGATCGAAAGCGAGCGGATCCGCTCGTTGGTGGTGGAGCAGCGCAAAACGACTCTCGAAGTGCTGGCCATCAAGCGGGTCAATCAAGCTCCTGCTTGCTTGCCTGCCTCTCCTTCCCGCTCGCCAAGCGTTTCGCTCGCCATGTCGAGCAGCTTCAAGCAGAAGAAGATGAAGACGCTGGCCACACGCAAGAAGACGCGCAAGCGCCGCATGGAGCTGGGTCTGACGCACGAAGACGACTCCGGACGGCTGTTCCAACCGCCGAGCACGCGCGACCCGCGGTGGAAGAAGCCCTCGGCAGACGCGATTGTTGCTAGCATTGCCAAGAGCAAACGCCGGAAGCTGGAGCAGAAGCGTCACAAAATTGGCGGCGCTGAAGTCGACCAAGGGATCGAGATCGTCGACCGGGAGTTCGCTGGCAGTGACGATGAGAACGAGGACGTCGACGGGGAAAACAAGGACGCTGACTCCGATACTGAAGATGCGGAAGAGGGCAGTGCTGCAATGACGTCACTGCCGAAGACGCCTCTTCGACTGTGCAAGTCACTAGAAGACGTGGTGGCCAAGGCGGCAGCGCAGCACGCGGCAATCCGTCGCAGGGACGGGCGGCAGAAGACGAAGGTGCTGCTGTTGGTGGACGCGCGATCGATCTTCAAAGCGCTGAAGAAGAAAATGAGCATCCGGCCTGAAATGCTCAAGCCCAAGAGCCGGCTCGGGGTGGGGTCTGCCAAGAAGCCGGAGCTCGCGTATCGTAACACTGGTTTGGTGAAGACGCCCCTGGAGCGCTTCAAGGACGTCAACAAGGACGTTCTCGCTGGCTACAAGAGCGGCAAGCTGTCCACGGTACTGGCGGAGGATACGTCCTTCTACCCGTACGTGGACATGCGCGTGCAGCACGTGATCTTCGTGGCCAAGAACGCGGCGTCGCTCATCAACTTGGACCGCGCGTTGCTCTCGGAGGTCGAGCTGCATTCGTTCGTCATGGACGACAAGAAGGCGACAGCGATCTCGGACGACGAGCGGACAGCTCTAAGCAAGGCGTTCGCTATTGAGAAGGCGTAATCACGGGGTCTAACTCCTCGCACAGCGTAATGCACTTGCACTTTAGGTGTTGCCAACGCGCTAATCTTCTCTGGCATCTGCTCCATTACGGAGGCCCCGTCACGACGACCAATGATGCGAATGCAGCTCCCAGTGACGCGTTGGTGCAACGTTGACACACCTGCAGCAGCTTCGATGTTTTTTCTTGGAACCCCTTGGTTTACCGCTCGCTCCTTCTCGTCCGCCGTCGCGCCCACCCGCGCAACCCGTCAAAATGGTCCGTATTTCGAATCCACCGTCGTCCTAATCCCGAGGTGTTCTCCTATCTCGTCTGATTTATTTGCGTGGACCACCTTTCGTCACTTTTCACAAAAGAAGTTCCACTTCAAGCCGTTTCGAGCACAAAACACGGTGGCTGCCGTCGATCCTGAAAGGGCAAAAAGATCCGACGCAGAGCGGCCGCCATCCACCGCCGTCCACCGTCGGTCCGCTCATTGGAGCTCTCGCCCGCTCCAGCTCAAGCGAAGACGAAACCGCCCGCACCATCCCTCCCTTGCTAGCTCACGATGGCGGACCGCTATGACGACGGGGCTTTGGGCCCCGACGGAGGAGACGTCGCGCCTGCTGCCGGCCTTCCCGCGCCCCCCGACGCGGCACCTGGGCTCTGGTCGGACCACTTGGGCGTCTCGGACTACTCGCTGCTGCTGGGCCTCCCGTTCGGCGCCTTGCTGGCCATTCTGTGCGTGTTGCGCGTGTTGTGGCGCCCCAAGGCCGGCCCCAAGTTCCGTCTGCCCAAGCAGGTGCCCACCTACGGCAGCGTGATGATGGACGACGTGGAGCACGATGGCTACGACTACGACGGCGACTCGAACGACCTCATCTACGCCGGACAGGTGGCCGGTCGCTACGATACTCGCTGGACGCGCACCTTCGACTTCGTGTTCCTCGTGGGCGTGGTGCTCTTCGCCGCGGCGCTCGCAGGACTCACCACGTTGCTGGAGCCGGAGCTTTGGAGCAACGTGACCTTCTGGTTCTTCCTGCTGCCCAAGGTGATGATCATGATGGGGGTGTCGACGCTCGGTGGCATCATCTGTCGGTTCTTCTGCATCGTGGACGACGCCGGCTACGTCATCACAGAGCGCAGTTCCGTCTTCAAGGTCAACTACACGCGCAAGTTCCAGTTGCTGGCCGCATATCTTGTGCCGTTGGTGGTCAAGCCCGACGCAGAGACGTGTCCCATGTGCAACGGTCCGTTGGCACTCGCGTGGGGGGATTTCGCCACGTTGCTGTGCTTCTTGCTGCTCATCAAACCCATCCGGGAGCGCTCGACCCTCTTCATGCTGCAGTTCAACTCGCTGGACCGGCCGGAAGACCGGCCGCACACGCTTAAGTGGATCGTGGCGGGCAATGTGTTCCCCGGCCTGTTCGTGCTGCTCTTCTTCCGCTGGCTCTTCGCGCGCACGACGCAGTCGGCCTTGGTATTCATCCTCGTGTTCGTGACCAGCATCGGCGACGGACTGGCCGAGCCCGTGGGCATTGCCTTCGGTAAGCACAAGTACTCCACCAGCACGTGCTGCTCCAAGCGCAAGTACACGCGCAGCTTCGAAGGCTCGGCCTGCGTCTTCCTCTCGGGCATGATCTTCCCGGCGCTGCAGTACTTCGACTTCGAGACGCCCATGCAGCTGTGGCTCACGATGCTCGTGCTTCCCTTCGTGGTCGCCTACGCCGAGGCCACAGCTCCGCACACGATGGACGCGCCCGTGCTCATGGCGGCCACGGGACTCGTGTTGTACACCATCATCCATCTCTTTTGAACGCCAGTAGGTAACCTGCATACCTGGCCCGTTAGTAGCTCAGCCATCCAAGACAACAGACACACACACGATACGGACAACAGAGCTGGCGATTTCTTATTAACGCAGCGTTGGTCGTTGACTCCTCCATCACTTCGCGCTTATAGATGTTGTGGCAGTAGGTCAGGAGGGACGTAGCTCGATGGAGCTGCTGATGGCGGAGGCTGGAAGGTCTTCTTGCCTTCTGAGAAGCTGGCGAGGGCAGCCATGTGCTCGTCTGTGAATGCGGCGGTAGACGCAGTGCCGCTCTGCAGCCACGGATGCTGCAGCGCCAGCACAGCCGGCGGTCGTTCGCGAGGGTTGAGCACCAGCAAATACTCGATGAACTTCTTGGCCTGATGAGACACGAGCGGCTCCAGCTCCTCGGGGTACTCGAACTCGCCCTGCACGATCTTATCCTCGACTTGAGAGAGGAATCGCGCGTCGAATGGGAACCGCCCGAAGAGCAGGATGTACGTGACGACGCCTAGCGCCCAGAGGTCGATGGGGCAGCCGTACAGTCCGTGCTTATGGAACATCTCAGGCGCCATGTAGTGCGGCGTGCCGTTCATACCGGTCATCTCCGTGCCGCCCACGGCGCCCAGATGAGCCAATCCGAAATCGATGAGGAGCACGCCGTCCCGCAGATCGCGACTCTTGCACAGGATGTTCTCCACCTTCACGTCGCGATGAGTGATCCCGCGGAGATGCAGATACGCCAACACCTCCAGCAGTTGGCGGATGATCGCCGCAATATCGCACTCGCGTAGTCGCGGAGAGTGCATCCGGCCAATCGCCTCCATGACTTCCCCGCCAAGTGCTCGATCCGTCACGATGGCGAACTTGTCGTCGTCCTGGAAAACCTGGCGCAGCCGTAGTATACCAGGATGCTGCACTTGCGCCAAGATAGCCAGCTCAGCACGCAAAGCCTCAATGCGGTTGGTCGTAGACAGATATTCCTGTCGCACGAGCTTGACAGCCACTTCTTCGTCGTTCTCGTGCTCTTCCCGTTCGCGCTCTTGCTCCTCCGCCAGCGTTTTGGCTCGATAGCGGTAGCTGCGTCTCTTCCTCTTGGCCACGAACACCTGGCCAGTCTTGCCTTCGCCAATCTGGTACAGCAGCTCGTATAACTCCTCGAACGTGGGCTCGCGTTTGTCTCGTTGGCCGACGGCGAGCACGCCGGAGCCGGTGAGGGCTGCGTCGGCTGCGTCATCGCGCGGGCGACACCCCAAGCAGCTCAGGCAGCGCAGCATCTCGGGATCGAACTCGATCAAACAGGTCAAGACACGAGCCTTGAGGTCCTGGGGAAAGGAACGGGAAATGAGGAAGAGCCGACCGCCATCTGATGCTGGGACGATGGATTGGCCATTTGCATGGGATGGTTTCAGCACCTGACTCTGCCACGACCTTCGGTTGGACACCTTCGGACGACATTCGTGGGCAAAGAGCCGGACCACAAGCACATTGTTAGACGAAGGGAACACGAAGGTCGTTGGAAGCGCTGGCTTGCTGAGATGTAGCCATGCTGAACTGTGGCGTTTGGGGGACGTGTGGGGTTGTGGCTGCAGTGACATGCCAGCATGTTGGATTGTTGGATGGCAACCCAGCACGTTCGCACCTCCTCGAGTCTGCTGGCGTCATCCAAGATGTCCGCAGCTTCCCAACGCCTATTACGGTCAGCAATTTCTGGTGCCTGGTGCCTCTTGAACGTGTGGCCGACACTGTCGCAGAGGCGAGAGCGTTCACTTGTGACAAAGCCGGCATCTGTCCACATCTATTTGGTGTGCATGCCGAGCAAGCGAGCAAGTTTGGGCGTCGTCCGCACATCAGCGTTGCAGTGTTCCCCCAAAGAAGGGGGAGTTCCCGAGAAATTAAAGAAATTTATCACGTTGTAAGCCTTTCGGCTACGAAGCGGGAGAGCGCGGATGCTTTCACAACCTATAAACGAGTTGCTCCCATACGAACACTTGCTGTCATCTCGTATCAGTTGTGAGAGACACCAACACCCCCAGCAATCGCTTTGCGGAGGGCTTTGATTCCTGGGAGCTTGGCGGTCATGCCTCGAACCGGCATTCGCGCTTTAGGATACAGTATCGGCTGCAAACATGAAGAGCTCCTTCGAGGTGGGGATGATGCTGGCTGTGACGGGGGTCACCAACCTCTGCATGTTCCCCGCCATCATCAGTCTGTACCAGAAGGAGCTCGTGTTCGAGGTGCGTGTTGTGGTTGTACTGGATCTGGTGGACCCGCGCGGTGGGATTGGCGAGGCGGAGCACACATCTTGACGACACCTGCTGTGGCTGTGCAGGCGTTCATCGGCATGTTCACGATGATCACCAGCTTCTTGTATCACGTCTGCGACAGCATCGATGGTCCGTTGTGGCTTACGGAGGTACCGACCTCACCCGTTACGGAATCATATTCACAGCATTCATGATGCGCTAGTATGGTCGAGAGCGATATGAATGCTGAGCTAATACGCCTCCATTCACGCTGTTGTGTTCAATCTGCTATTGTGGCAGGGGCAATGGCATCGGCTGGA
Source organism: Nothophytophthora sp. Chile5 (assembly GCA_001712635.2). Taxonomy (NCBI): domain Eukaryota; phylum Oomycota; class Peronosporomycetes; order Peronosporales; family Peronosporaceae; genus Nothophytophthora; species Nothophytophthora sp. Chile5. The sequence continues at coordinate 5,451 of MBAC02008730.1, forward strand.
TAACATTGGCGCGATCATGAGCTTCATTTCGTGGAGCATCCACCTCATGGACCTGCGCCACCCAGTGCTACAGCGGTATCTTCAGTACTTCTTCCTCGCGGTTGTGCTGGTTTTCCAGGAGAAGAACCCGTGGGACGAGTTCAACTCCTTCCTGCCCATCGCAGGCAGCTTTGCGTTGCTGTTCCTGAGCTGCGCCGCTCGGAGGCGCGTGCCCCAGTACGATATGCTGCAGTTCCGACGCGGCCTGCTGCTGCTGGTCTGCGGTGTTGGCTGCTTTGTGCGTGGCCTCGACGACGACACCGACCCGTACCGCTTCTTCCACGGCTGCTGGCACGCCTTCGTGGGCGCCGCAGCCTACTTTAACTTCAAGGTGCTGGCCCCGAGACGCAGCAGCAGCAGCTCGCACTTGCCCATCAAGAGGCAAGATTAGGTGATGTGGATCGGTGGCACTAAATAGACAAGTCACGGTTGACGTTCGCGTTCTCACCGAAAACAGCCGCTGTGTATTGCGACGTTTGATTGGCTGACATCTGTTCCTCACCTCGGTTTGTTCGAATGAGTAGACTCTTCTCCTTCGGCTTCAAAGCGATACAAACGTGGGAAAAAGAGGCGTTTTAACAGACGTTCGCCTGCTTTTGCAGCACATCCGTCGAGTGATATGTTATTCGGAGACTCGGTCGCCTTCGGCCAGACGACAGCCAGCCTCCCCCACGGTCTTCATGGGCAGTTACGGCTCCATTCCCCAAGAGGACGGCGCCGACGTGAAGCAGGCCGAGGAGCAGCAGCAGCCAGCCATGAGTCTCGCGGACCAGCTGTACGCGTACGACCTGACGTGGTCCACGCGTCTGTACCAGCGCTTCGGCCGCGACCCCACGCCTCGCCTGTGTTGGGAGATTTTCTCGCACACTGGCGATGGCTTCCTGTGCGTCCACTGCCTCCCCCTCTTCTCCATGTGAGCTGTTGGCTAACGAGACTGTGTGCGCTGTGTGTGCAGCTGGATTCTGACGATCCCGCCGCTCATGGGGCTTCTCTGGGCCGCTGGCTTCCTCGGCCCCTTGGAGCCGTCCACCAAGATGTTCATGTCGGCGCTGTACACCTGCATGACGGTGGACATCATCGCCATCATGCTGCTGAAGCTGGTGTTCCGGCGCCACCGGCCGCCGCACCACACGGACGACATGCGCTTCGTGGGTCCGGACCAGCACTCGTTCCCGTCGGGCCACTCCACGCGCGTGTGGTGCATGGTGGCCATGCTCGTGTACCTCGCCGACACGCACCCGTGGGTCCTGCGCGAGTTCTTCTACGGCATGTCGCCCGCTGTCCTCGTCGTGATCTCGGTGGTCTGGGCCTTGGTCATCAACTTCTCGCGCGTTGCGCTCGGCCGCCACTACCCGTCGGACGTGCTCGCGGGAACGCTGATCGGGTTCTTCGTGTTCTGGCCCATCTCCGACTTCTTCATCCAGCACTACGGCATGCTGGACTCCCCGCCGCCGCCGCCACCCCCTCCCTTGTAAGCAAACCGTGTGCTCTTAAGAAGAGCGATGAGAACAATAGGGGCATGGAGGGCGAGGACAGACAGACAGGAGGCGTGAAGGAAGCACCGTCTTCGACTGGTAACGCGCTCATGATGAGAATCTACTTGTGTCTTGATCTCTTGAGCAATTGTCGCGGTGACGAAGAGTCGCATTTAGCGATGGCCACGGAGAGAGCCGCTTGTGATGGGTCGACGCGGATGCAATCGCACGGTCGGGGCAGCGGATCATACGTTCCTCCGGTGTCTGCGACTCGTATGCGCGATGCGAGTCGCAATCTGAGTTGAGCAGGACATTCTTTCGATGCAGGAGACCAAGATCGACGTCACTGAGCCAATAATCTTTATATAGGTATGATATATTTCATATTATATTCGACAGGTAGCACAAGTTATACAGGTTGTCAGCTGAACGCCTCAGTCAACAGATCCTCGCCATCTCAGAATTATCACACTTTCACAGGCTCTTCAACTATCACATGTGCTGGCCACTCGAACACCAGCCTTTGCGTGTCATTCCTGACGCCCCTTTTATCGTGCAAATGCCATCTGGGCACAAGCCGCCGCCGCGTATTTCTCTGTTGCTGCGTTACTGCATCCGCATCGCCCATTCATCAGCTCTGCCACTTGAGTTGTGGGCTCAACACACACGAGAACTCACCCAGCAAGGCCTCGGAATTCCGGTTCCAAGCCCTCGAGGCCTTGGACGCTCCAGCTCCTGGCCGCTCGCCCCAAATAGCTGGCCATAAGACCGTCACGTGCTACTTCATAGCGTTGGTTTGCGGCGGGAGTGACAAGCATGAGCACCGAAGGCATTGGCTTCGGGGAGTACGAGGCACTGCTGCCCTGCATCGGGGCTGGCGCGCTCACGTTCTCACGGGAGCTCTTCAGTCGCGAGTATGTGGTGCAAAGTGTGGCTCAAGACACTCTGGCAGTCGCTGGATGCGAAGTCGTGCAAGGCCTGGCGCGATTGCATCCGGGTCACGTGGCGGTCAGTGTAGATGGGGTTCCTGTGCGCGGTCTGAGCTGGCGCCGATTCGCCGCGCTTTGGCAACAACAGCCAGCACCTGAAGCCTCGGTCTCCGCTATCGAGGACTCCAGTGCCTCGGCGCTTCGTCGTCGCGTGCGCTTCCGCGATCGCAAGCGCGCGGACCTCGAGATGGGAATGCAGAAGGATTGGACAGCCTCAAGTCCCACAGTTCTCAAGCACTTGCCGGACATCGAGCTGCAAGCTAAACTTCGAGAGATCCACGCGCTGATCTGGCGCCACGAGCTCACGCAGGCGCATGCAGCGCTGCACACTCTACCCGTCGGGAGCGATCCGCTGGTGTGTCTGTTGGCTGCAGAGCTTGAGGCTGTTCGAGTACTGGTGTCCAATGACTCGCTATATGCGAAGCAGGCACAGCGCGCTGCCAATCGAGCCGTCACATGGCTGCAGAGTCTGTGTGAACTCTCCTCGCTGTCGTATTCCAGCCGTACCCAAGCGCGAGTCGCACTCGCCGAGGCTCTCTTCTTGTTGGCGCTGCTGCGTCTTGGGGCCGAGCAGCGGCTGGCTGCAGCTACCACGGCAAGACGCTGCGCTGCATTGTACGTTGAGCTCAGTGAAGAGCTGTTAACTGGTCCAGAGGTGGTCGAAAGCAAAGCCAAGATGCTGCTGATGCCTGGGGACACGTTGCGAGACCTCCAGGCGCGGGTGCACTTCGGCTTGGGAGTTCTTCACGTCGGTGGAGCACTGGCGCTGCAAAGTGCGCATGAATGGATCGGCACGATGCTGCACGGCACCTGCGACCCCAGCAAAGGCCTTCAGTATCTCTTGAGCTGTTGCAACGCCACTGACGATAGTCACAGCAATCTGCGAGCCAATTGGGCAGCGCTGGCACTGTTGCACAGCTCCGGAGCTATCCGACTCGTGCGGCAACGCGATCCTAATGGTGAAGGGAGCAGCAGCGATTTCATCGTCCAGGCAATCCACGAGAGTCAGGGTGCCGTTCTCCAGCGACACCCGAAGGCACTGCTGTTCCTCTGGAGCCAGGCCACGACTACGGCTGCAGGCGCTGGTTGCCGTGGCCTTGAGGAGCTGGAAGCCACACTGGTTCGACTCTCGGTGAACGATGAACGCATGCACCTCGTGCGCTTCGAGGTGGGGTATCGACGGTTCCTGGACCGCGACTTTGATCGATCAGAGACGCAGTTCGCGCTTATTTGCAAGTGCACCAGCGCGCCTCCCAAGTTGCGTGGTCTCAGCAGTCTCTTCCTGGCTGTTGGGTATCTGCTCCTGCCTCGTGGTACCGACGGAAGTGCATCGGATAGCAAGCTCTTGGGCTCCGTGCGTCTGTTGCTGCGTTCGGCGCGGAGATTCCTTGCTCTTGCAATGGAACGCGAGGGAGGTGACCCTGAGGCTGCATCACTCCACGAACGGCTGGGGGCCTTCGTGGCTGGCAGCGACGTGTATCTCCAGCTCTTCCCCTGGGAGATGTTGTACGTGTTCTGCTACTCCAGCACGACCGCGGCCACTTCGAAGGCGACGGATCTGCAGCACGTCGATGCGCTCGAGCGGCTTGACCAGCTCTCTGGCGCTGAGTGCATTGCCGACTATCAAGGCGGCGAACATGAACATCAGGCAGAGCGCGGGCTCCTACGCGCGATCATCCTCTTCCATTTACGCGATCTTGACGCATGCGACGATGAGCTGCAGCAGCTCTGGACGCGCTGGTTGCCGCCTGGAGGTCGTTGTCGATCCAACTCCGGCATCAGAGGACGTTTCTCCAGTCAGGAGATAGCGCCGCCGTCGTTCGTCGCTCCGGTTGCGTGGTTTTACCAGCTGCGTCTGTTGCTGGAGCGCAGGGGCTCCACATCTGCTGTCGCTTCATCTCCAAAGGCATCGATAAACCCCACAGCACATTTGCGCAGTAGCTGGATGGGCAGAATGCTGCGTGGTGGTCAAGCCGCCACTAGCAGCTACGAAAGTGCCGAGCAACGGCAGCACTACCCGTACCAGCACATTTACGGCGGGAAGTTGCAGGCGCTCAACAAATTGGTCGCTCGACTGGCTCACGACAAGATCGACAACAACGTCAGCCATTCGATATGCACACACACAGAGATAAGAGAGTAGAGACAACAGGTTCCGCTCACGTATATAAACTAGTCACACAATACATGCGCATACACATATATGAAGACGCATTGGCACAGAGGCGCGTACATGTCAAGCTCAAGACCAGGAGGCCGACCTACGCCGCGTGGGTGGTCTCCAAATGATCACCGCTGTCGTTCTCGTCCTCATGGGTGCCGCGTCTGGACTTGTTCTTCCAAGCAAAGCGCTTAGCAAAAGCTGGCTTGGCCACCGATGGGGCTGTGAACCGACCGAAGCGAGACTTGCCCTTGGGAGCTTGTTGCGCGGGCGGCGAGAACACAAAAGACTCCTCAATCTCCGACTCGAACGACTGTGAACTGCTGGCGTTGCTCGTCTTTGACAGCGTGCTCGTCGGAATCGACGGCTTCCGGTTTCGCAACGCAGCAGCAACTGAGCTCAAGGTACCCGAGCGCGGCTTCTTCTGCTCATGCTCCTCACCGAGGGACGAGGTCGGAGAACTCGACTGCTTGCTCGAGTTCTTGCTCGATTGCCGACTTGAGATTTTGCTGAGCACGCTCGCTGCGCGCCAGCGGCTGCCGGACTTCTGCCTCACATCCGTCCCGTCGTGAACGGCTGCACGTTTGTCGCTCTCGTCCACGTCACTGATGTTCTGCCCAGATCCCGGAGAATCACTAGCGAACGAGTCTCCACGATCGCTGTCGGTGTCAAAGTACCGCGGTCCATCCGCGACTTCATCCAAGTCGCTTAAGCTCTCTTGGTCGTCACCTCTCACCGGGATATCCGCGTACGAGTCCTCGCGAGATCGGTACGCAGAGGCGTAGGAGTCATCACGTGATCGGGACTCAGCGCCCAGTAAGCCTGAAGTGAAGCTGTCGCGAGGGGAGTCCGAAGTGAACGACGGCTCCTGGAAAAAAGATCCAGAGCGGACGGATGACGGCCTGTCGAAGTCGGAGATACTGCTGAGACGCTGCTGCTGCTTCTCCACCTCCTCGGCACTCCCACCATTCACAATTGAAGGTGGTGGAGTGGCTTCCGACACAGGACCGGAAGCTCCGGAGGATGGAGCGGTGTCGAAGGCCGCATTGTTGTCATGGTCAGAGTGGCTCTCCACCACCTTCGGGAAGTGCGCCGCTGGTTTCACTTCCTCCACCGTATCGACGAAACTGTCGCTACTTGCATCGCTGGCGTCATCACTGTCCGCCATAGCGTGGCCAGATGAAGCGGATTCGACCACAGGTTTCAAAGCGCTCTCCGGAACTTGCGGGACACCATTCTCGTCTTCACTTCGCGGTGAACTCTGGTCACTGTCTGTATCTGGGGCGATTTCAGCGCGATTTTCCTTACCATAGGCCATGGCGTCCAATGCCGAAGCTGCCACCACAGAGGGCGGTGAAGAATGGTCGTGGTCGCGGGCGTCTTCGAAATCCGAGTCGTCGTCGCTGTAATCGCTATCGCCCGAGAGCACCGAAAAGCGCCCCGTTTGGCTCAAGAGCTGAAGCTCAGCTAACGTGGGTTGTCTGTGGATTTGCGGCCTCTCCTTCTTGGCACGCTCTTCCTCAGATCTGCGGGCTGCCAACTCTGAGCGACGCAGATTCGCTTCCATCCTCCCATTCCTGCCACGCCACGCCGACTGAATCGACACCGCGCCTCTGGTCTCCGCTGCTGCGATTCGTGCAGTCTCTTTTCGCGACGCTAACTCGTTCATAGCAACTGCCACCCGCCATCTGGACTGAATTTTGAGCGCCATGACCTCTTCAAGCTGTCTCTGCTCCAACAAAGCCACGCGTTGTCGCTCCCGGAGTGCAGCAACGTCCTGTTCTGCGAGCACACATCGCCACTTGCTTTGCAGCTTCACCGCCATAGCGTTCTCTAGTTGTGCACGGGCAGCCAACGATGCCTGCTTTTGCTCGCGCAGCTCTTCCACCGTGTTGGCGGCCATAACTGATCGCCATCGGCACTGCAGCTTTACCGCCATAGCATTCTCGAGCTCTTTTTCCGCCCCCAACGCCGCCTGCTTTGCTTCTCGCAGCTTCTTCACTTGGTTGGTTGCGACCACCGATCGCCACTGGCACTGCAACTTCAAAGCCATAGCGTTCTGGAGGCCCGCTTCAGCCTTTTCCTGTCGCAATCCATTCAGCTCATTCATCGCGAGCACCGATCGCCACTTCGCCTGCAATTTCGCAGCCATAACGTTTTCACGTTCTTTCAGCTTGGCGCTCTCGGCGACAGCGAACGCCCTTCTCCACTGGTTCTGGATCTTCGCAGCCATCAGATTTTCTTGCTGAGACTGACGGTCTTCAGCAGCCGCCTGCGCTTCAGCTCGCAGCGCAGCTACCTTCGATCGAGCCACCATGCCACGCCACTGGGTCTGGATGGCCAACGCAGTGAGATTCTCGATTTCTGCTAGTTGAGCTTGAACATCTGCAATCGCTTGCGCTCTCAGCACAGCCACCTCCGA
>MBAC02008737.1:0-15667 GCA_001712635.2 Nothophytophthora sp. Chile5
GAGGTTGAAGAGGGAGGAGATGCAGGAAGGCTGGCAATGGAACAGCAAGCGGCCTTCCTCCATGGAGAGGCGTCGCGACCTTTCGCGTCCTTTGCTATTGGAAGGGTAGCCATATATTCGTTTTCAGAGGGGAATACCGGTATCTCCGGTATCACCAGCTGGAAGCACTGATGTCCTCCATTGTCCAGCTCGTCTCATAGCTCCGGCCAGCTGATGTAACAGGCGGGCATCGTATAAATAGGAAGGAGGGACTTGCCCCTTGGTGTCACATTGCTGGAGAACAGCATCAACTCCACCAGCTTGAAGCATGGCGATGAGAAATGCAGGTGGACTGAAGGCTCCGGTCGAGCTGGACAGCGATGAGGACGAGCTGGAGTCGGCGGAGCGGGAGATGGTGCTGTCCAAGGAGGAGTTCGATATGCTGCAGACCTTCCATCGGTTCGTGCCGCTCCCGGCGCTCACGTCCCGCATCTTACGGGTCTACTGCGAAGACGATCTGCAGGTACCCGAGGGGCCCCATACCGATCGCAGCAGTCACGAAGATGACGAGGTGGAAGCCACGAAACCACGGCAAATAGAGCAGAGCTGGCGGAAGGAAGCAGACGGGAATGATATGGTGCTCCGCCACCCGCGACGACTGAGCAAGGAACGGAAGAAGAAACCCCATTTTAAGATCAATCTGGCCACGCAGACCCCTCGACACGCCCAGCAGCAGCAAGGCCAGTCTTTAAACGACGGTAGTTCAGCCCGACGGATGACATTCGAAGCCTCCGAGCGACCCGAAACGCAGGAATAACAGACGGAATGCCATCTTCCTTGACGATGTGGTTGATAAAGGAGGCACTGGCCGCCATTCCGCATACCGAATCAACTCAGGGCGACTCCGCTGCCACCTCCACTTCAACCACCTCTTCCTCTTCGTTCTCTTGCTCTATCTCTGCTTCTTCCTGCTCTTCAGCCTCTTGTTCGGTCGTGAGTTTGGCCTCCACAAACTCCGCGATGGCGTCTTCGTCCCAGTGTGCGACGCTACAGCCACACAAATCAGCACACGCATCCGAACCCGTCAGTTCCAGGTCCCTCTCCCTATATCCACAGCAAGAATCTCCCTCCCACCTGACTTCCTCCATCTTGTTGCCTGCCGCATCGAAGAACTGGAGACTGGGGTGACGCGCGTTCGTCTCCTTCACCTCGAGTCGGGCAATCTGCGCAGCACGCTGCTGTACGAAGTTGGCCACCTTCGGGTAGCGTTTGAGTCGACGCATGCTGACCGCCAGCACCGCGTGCGCGTGGCGGTGGCTCGCGGCCGCCTCCAGTTGCGCCGCCAGGTCTGAGCAGCAGGTCTGGCACTCCCTCGTCACCTCCCGCGCCGCCGCAGCCTTGAGTTCGCTCTGCGCTGAAGGCTCGAGGAAGAGTTCGAGCTCGTGGCACAGCCGACAATCTAGCGCATCGGCGTCGAAACCGAGCGCTGCGCAGCTCTCAAGGAGCGCCGGACGCGGGGACTCGGCATCTTCATCGCCTGGGGACACAAGGTCAACTGCGTCGAGTTCCTGTGCGGCCACGAGGGCGGCCGACAGCACTAGGAGCAGCAACGCGCGGCGCATCCGAACTGGCAGCATCTTGGTTCGAGCAGCTCTCGTTCTTGGAGTATCCGGATACAAGTGCACGAGGTGATGGAAGATTGTATTATCCGGATGTATCAGATACTCGAGCATGTATACTCTGCCAAGGCAGATACGATATTTGTTTAGGGAGGTGCTAAGCTTCGGATCCAACACGACCAAACAAGATACCTCTGGTTTTGAAAATGTATGAATCTGTAAGGAGTAATATGATTCAAGAGTGAGGACAATATGTGTATACATGTTATACTCTCCCTTCAAGATCGCACGTTTGTTGTGGAGTCAGCTGGGGGAGCGTTAATTGAAAAACTCTGATCAGGAAGCACAACAGCATGGCGCTCTTCCTCCGTCGCGGCGCTCGTGCGCTCCCCGCACTCTCCACGAGGCCTGCATTCAGGCCAGCCGCATCTCTAGCGTCTCCTCCAGGCCTCTCCGTGAAATTCGCCGCTCCAACGACCTCCTGGTCGACGTTTCCCGCTGGTTTCCACTCGAGCTCGGGGTTCCAGCGCACTCGTGCGGCCGACCGCTCTGCCGCCGCTACAGGCGACTCCGCGTCGTCTCTGGAGACGCAGATCAGCGTCCGTAACGCCTCCAAGGCGCATGGCAAGCTAGACGTGCTGCTGCCGCTTCCAGGCGTCGCGGGGCTCACGCGATTGGCGATAGAAGACGCTGGCGCCAGTGTGCAAGACGTGCTTACGGCCATTCAACACGCGGATCCGTCGCTCAAAGCCGTGGAGATCGCGACGCCCAATGGCACCAAGCTGGCGCGCACTGTTCGAGTCAGTGAGCTGACGTCCATGCCGTTCTGTCTGCGACTGAACCACGTCAACATCCTCGTGGAGAACGACGCCGCCACCATGGACGACCTGCGCTCTCGCGAGGAGAGTGTGGCCTTCGCCACTGTCAAGGCCGAGATTGAGAAGGACCCACGCCTGATTGTACGTTTTGCGGGTTAGCTTGGGATTCTGTATGGAGTGAGAGGAGGGACTGGAACTGACTGGGGGATTCCGTTGTCGTAGCTGCCGCTGAATGAGTTCTACCGTATGTGCCACAACGCCGGAGCTGAGGAGGTTGTGGCCACCAAATGGCTGCGTGAGCTGCAACGCCGTAACCTCGTGGTGCACTTTGACCGCTCCAAGAACCCGCAGCTCGAGAACGCCATCATCCTGCGTCCTTACGTGAGTACCGCCAGACTCAATTGGTGCTGCTATACTGTAATGATGTTTAAGTGTGTGTGCTTACGTGGTGTACTCCGCTTTGTCTTGGGTGAATTAGAGCCTGGAGAGTGTGTTGACGCTGCAAAATGCGTTGGACTCGGAGCTGTACAACCTCAAGCACGACCGGAAGGTGAAGGAGCGGCAGCTGGAAGAGCTTGGACGTGCGTTGAAGAAGCTGCAAACGATCGATAATGAAGTGCACTTGGCGGCACGTCGCATGCCCAACGCACAGAAATGGGTGGCGCTCTCGGGGCTTACAACCTTCTACGGGGCGCTCATGTACTGCGTCTGGGACGTCTACTCGTGGGACGTCATGGAGCCCATCACGTACTTCATCGGCTTCAGTGCCGTGCTGGGCAACTCGTTCTACTACACCATCACCAAGAAGGTACGCTGCGATATGCTGGATATGACATTTAGCGAACATAATGGCATGTTCTGACACCAAGGACGATGGTTGTGATCCTTTTGTGTATCTATGTTGCTAGGACCCCACCTACAGCAACATGTGGCACAAGCGGTACGTGGCTCGGGTGGAGATGGTAAGCAAGGAGCGTAAGCACGACCCCGCCAAGATTGAGGAGCTGAAGGCGCGTATCGCCGACATCGAGAACGATATCGCGCTGCTGTCTCAATGGGAGAAGACGGATCTCCCGAGCCCGGCACTGCAATGATACAACCCCGTCCGGTTTGTGGCACTAGCGCGTCATTAAAGCAGTGCTACATCGGGTGGATGTGGGCCAGAGCGAAGCGATGGAAGCTTTCCTCTGTCTTAACAAGCTGTCGGTCGGGCTTGAAGGTCCGTCTTAATTGCCAACATGTTTTTAGTATCCTTTCGTTTTGCGCTGCGATCTTTCGTAACTACCACTAACTGCTATCTTCCCGCTATGATGCAGCCGTTCAGCGTGCTCATTGGTTGGTTAAATGCGATTTCAGCGAATCCTCGTGCTTCAATCTTGGAAATCCCGATTTTCAACGAATCAGAATCGAAATGGCATCGGCAAAAGTTCTTCAAAGCCATTTTGGGAACCAGAAGCTCAAGCGACGAAAGATCGGCGAAGGAACATGGCGGCGAACCAGAGCATCAAGGAGCTCATGGCGGCGGAGACCAAGGCCTCCAAGATCATCAGCGAGGCTCGACAAGGTGCGTCTCCCTTCTCTCCCCTATACGCAGCAGGAGCGGTCTCTAACGGCTGCGGATTGCGCTGGGGGAGACAGAACGCGGCGAGCGGCTCAAGCAGGCCAAACTGGAGGCGGAGGCCGAGATCACGGCCTACCGCAAGCAGATGGAGCGCACTTACCAGATGAACGCCAACACGGACGTATGCCCACGTCTTTTTCCAGTCCGAACAGCCATTTGGACGCTTCTAACGTTGCGTTTTGCGGTGGGGACTGCAGTTAATGGGCGACGACCCGTCAATCCTGGAAGAAGAGACGCAGCGCGATATCCAGAAGATGCAGTACGTGTCGGGCCTATTGAGGAGTACTCGCGCAGATAGCAGGGCACTAATGGCTGTATGGATCGCTGTTGTTCGGTTATCAGGGGCGAATTCCAGGCCAACAAGCCGAAGGTGGTCCAGATGATGGCGGAGCACTGTGTGCGCGTGCAGTTGCGTGTGCCGGACGCCCGCAAGGCCTAAGTGTGTGGGAGACGGCCAGCTGTGGACGAAGGCAGAGCTAGCCAAGCAGTGGGGAATGGAGAGCCATTAGTGTGAGGGTCATGGAGAGAGCATGCCCGTTGCTAAGATAAGGAACGTTCACCCAAAATGTGTTGCATCATCTATTATAGTTTTCATCATTCTTCACTCGATTCCTCGTTCATTGCCAGGCCACCGCAGTGTAAATCGATGTGGTGGCTTCTCTTTCCTTCCTGATTCTCGTTGTCTAGTAGACCTCGTTGACTCTGGCAGCCAGGAGCTCAAGCCGAGAGGCCAGTCGTGATGGCTCGGAGGAGTCTTTCATCTCCACTTGAGTATCCGCTCGACTCTGGAGCTCCCAATCGTCGACATCTCCTGGTCTTTCCACATGAGCCGCAGCGATCCGTAGACTTGGATGCGCACGCTGTAGCTCCCCGACCGTAAGGGTGGACACGGCTAGCGTCACCAGACACAAGAGCTCTTCCACTGCGCCTCGATCCAGCAACGCGCGGATACTCTCAGCCACTCGTAGCCCTCCCGCCGTATCCGTGAACGCGTAGAAGAGACACACGTTGTGTGCCTCTAGTGCTGCCGGCAGCTCCAAGACCGCGGCGACCGGAGCAGCAAGGCGAGGAAGCGCAAGTTGTATACGGCCAGTGGGTAGTTCCGGCTCGAGGGCTTGGAATATCGAGAGCAAGGGCGAGCCTTGAGGCTCCACAGCCACGCCACAGGGCTTGAGAGGCTCGGCATCACCACTGGAAGGCGAGATCTTCCCTTTGTGAGCTTCGGAATGAGCCCAAGCGAGTGTTTCCTCGACCACAAGCGTCATTAGGCGATCACAATAGTGCCGGAACGCTGCGTCACTCGTTTTGCTGCTTAACAGCAGCGGCAGGAGACGTTCTGCTGGCTGTGAGGCCACCGGATGGACCGTAGGAGGCAGGAGTCGTCCAGGGCCAGAGCCTGACGTCTCTTTGGGCGAAGAGAGAGCGGAGTCCAATGGTGGCCGGATTTCGGCCTCGGCTTCCTCCGTTTCCGTCTCATTCTCGACTTCCGACTTGCGTCTGGACTTCTTGGGGTGTTTGGCCAGCGGATCTTCGTGTCGTCGAGCCAATACGAGATCCCGATGCTTGTTGAGGTTGCAGATAGCGGCACGAGTGACTCGGAACTCCTTGGCGAGTGCCGATTGCTTCTCTCCGCGGTCAAGACGAGCCAAGATCGTGCGGCGGTCCATTTCCCGAAGATACCTCGAGCTCTTCTGGCTGGCGAGTTCTTCGACTAGTTGAGACGACGGTAGACGCGGCGGCTGAGGTAAAGACAGAGGCATTGGTGGCGGAGCCACGAACGGAGCAGCCGTGGCCTCAAAGCGTTGGTCTTCGTACGAAGGGTAGTCCATTGGAAGCGAGCCAGCTAGACCCGGCATAGCGTCCATTGTCGAGGCCCAGGCCCGTGCTCGGGCCTTGGAAGCCGCCAACCGCCGTCTCGGGCTGGTGCGTCGACGGCGTTGGCTTCGGCGAGTGCCTTCCGCCTCGAAATCCTCTTCGTCGTCGTTCCAGGACAGCGCCGTGGTTTGTGATGTCCCCACCGGAGACTGTAAGCTCAATCTCGTCGTCGGAGGCGCCGAGGCCGAGGCATACGGTGCCCAGCGAGTCCCTCGACCGGTCGGAGAAGCAGCGTAATGTCGTTGGTCCAGGTCATTGGGCCTGATGTTGGAGTGAGTCGGAACTGGAGTAGGGCCATTCCATCGCTGTGACAGGCTTGAGGCATTCGGAGGCGCGTCGTATCGAACGTACGACGCCATTGGCGAGGAGCCGGAGGTCGGATTCGAGTACACGTGAGGCTGAGGCAATGACTGGGCTCGACGACGTTCGCGCTCGAAGCTTTGAAGCTGATGCTGAGAGACCTGTTGTTGTTCCGGGTAAATCACTCTGCTGCTGTTCGTGCGATAGAGCGGACGGCTCTGTTGTGCGTACGGCATCATGAGCGTCGCGACGCTGGGCAACTCCATGCGCGGAGCTCGACCTTCTCCGCTGAATGGTCTGTCTCTGGGCCGATCCTGTGGAGGATAGTGGCGATAACACGCCATCGCCGCGTCCGTAGGAGTGACGGGGGCGTGGTGATTGCTCGAGTGGCTACTCAACCTCGGGAGTCGAGGTGGAAGGAGGCTGGGCCTCTCACGGGGGCTCCTGTCGGCCTCGTAAGGGCCCTCCTGTCTGTGAGGGAACATCCCGAAGTGGTGTTTCGAGCACCGCCCCTCCCCCTTCTCTCCTTCTCTCGCTTAATGGCCGTGCTCTCTAGTGGTCGTCAAGAGAGAGAGGTGAGTCTTGTATCTGGTAAAAGACAGCAAGGAATGGCTCGACCCAGAGTCGTTCACGAGCCGCCACTGGCCTTCAACAGCGTTTTTTTTTCCTTTCAGTTTGGCTTCGTTTCGGTTCCACGAACCAGGATGACTGGCCTGTGAAGTGCCACGCTGGCCTGCAAGTAACGCGGCGGACTGTCCTCGCAGTTCAATTGCCCACGAATCGCGAAGCCACTTCTCGCCATTTCGCGTTTCAACTCAAGACTCCGAATGGTCGTCGCGCTCTTGCTCCAGCCTGACCCTCCAACTCCTCGAATTGAGCGTCGGAGCGACCCGTTTCAGCAAGCCACGCATGGCAACAATCCCACGCACTGATCCCAAGCAGCAGCGCTGCTGTGGAGAGAATGGGCTGCTCGAGAACGAAGCGAGAGTCGACCAGACCCTAGGAAAGCGGGCTATCCCGAGAGGATTCGATGTCCGAGGCGAGCTCATTTTCGTCGAGACGGCTTCGAAGTGACTACCTCGCTGGCTCTGGCATCGCCACGAGCTCACTTGCGACATGGCCATGCGCCAACTCAGCTCTACGAAGGTACAGTGGCGCTTCAGCGGCCTTCTGAAGTGCTGGCCACTTGCTGTCTGCGCCTTGTCGTGTGTCAAGAGAGAGTGGAAAAGGAAAGAGCGGGAGGCCAAAGTTTCGAGGTGAGCGCTCAAGGGTCAGAGTTGGCATCTTAGAGTCTGAGCACGGCGTCGATTCGAGCAGAGAGACCAGCTCCGAGGCGAGTAGGCTGGATTTTGTTGACATTTCTGGCATTTTCGGGTCAGTCGGATCGGCGCACGAGCGAACGGACGAGTTCCATTGCTGTTGGGCTGCCTGACCCTGCCGCGAGTTGCGTTCGCGTTGGCGTAAGACATGGGTATCGTCATTATACCACGAGTGTGTCGCCATCATTTCTGTGCCCAGGATCGCGAGCAGACAACGAACAGCGAGGCTTGAGCTCCTGATGGACAATGCAGATGCTTCTATGAGCTCCTGGAAAGCTTAGTCAAACCCGGGGGATCATCTGGCAATTGGCGCTCACTCTTTCGATTTTTGAGGTGAAGCACGGTTGAAGCGGCATAACTGCTCTGATTTCAGGGCGGAGCAGGCTTCGAGCACTTGATGCTATGATCGTGAAGGGCCCCACGACGGTTCCAGATCTGGTTTCGACCGGTTGGAGCCCGATCAGCAGTGTTCTCAAGGTGGCAGTCAATATTGAGTCTCCTTCTGCCCTCTTTGGGTCACATTTTAGTGGCCCAACTAGCGTAATGCAGCGCACTTGGAGCTACCAGTTGACCATGCGATGGAACGCGGCGGTTCTTCGTCCCATGTCGGAAGTGCATGGGCTGGAAGGGTATATTTGGGGCACGGAAGAGCCGAAGAAAGGTGCCACTAGCGCAATGCTCGTGATTCCTTCGGTGGTTATTGATCACCTTCCCTGGCCCGAAAATAGCGTTTGGTGGGTATTGGCGGACTGTCCGAGCTTGAATATGCGGTCGATATATCCCAATCTGCGTGGCTAGCTTGACAGGAGGATGCCGTCTTTGCTGGCTCCGCAATGGCGGGATCGGCGCGCCGCCAACGCCACCATGTCCTCTGGCTGGTACAACGGCCCTTTGCCTGTAGACGATGGCCTCGGGATCGGGTGGTGGTCCATGAGCGACCTCGACGCCTCCGCCAGCAATCAAATCGACGAGGCTGAAGATGGCAAGCCAATGCCCGAAGCTGAGGAGGACCAGGTTGTCTCTGAGATTGAGCTGGAGCTATTGCAGCAAGATGAAGACGACGAAGAGAATGATTTCGACGACGAGATGGTCTTTGCGCTGTCGCCCGAGACGTGTCCAGAGCCGCCTCCTCCATCTCTTCCGGTGCCCAAACCTTCAGTAAAAACTGAGCTTCGCATCTTCGTTGGGACGTGGAATATGGCAGCTCAAGACCCGTTTGCTGTACGCCCACGTGGGAGGTATATTGGCGATGAGCCAGCAGCCTCAGCGCTGCGTGACTTCCTCCCACTGGGCTACGATATCTACGTACTCGGAACCCAAGAGAAGGTCACCAAGCACTTGCACGCCGCTGTCCTCGCGCGACTCAATCAGCAATTGCTGCTTGATAGTGAAGCGCAGACATTCCAACGTCTGGAGTTGACTCCAAGTCGTCAACGGGCTGGGAATCAGGACCATGACGCGCGACACGGAAGTTTTCAGGCATCTTCTGACTCCTTCAGTTCGTGGACAGCATCCAGTGTGAGGCCCACGAGCATTTACAGCCTGGATGACGAAAGTGAGAGCGTGAAAGGTGGCAGTAGTCCGCAAGTACTTCAGTTTCCGATCCGGAAGGAGGAAGAGAGGTGCTCCGACGGCTTCAGATGGAGGAAGAAGCGCGAGTTCGAGGAGATCCGAGGCCATGGAGACCACGCGTTGCTCTGGCGTAAGTCCACGGGCCTTGCAGTGTACCACGCGAGTCGTCTACAAGGCCGGCTTGAGGTGGTTGCCACTGGTGCACACCGGTTTTCTGGATCGAAAGGCGGCGTTGCAGTCACGATTCGGATGGTGGGAGATACACAGACTCTCACCTTTGCCAACTGCCATCTTGAAGCCAACCGTATAGCACGACGAAGGCAACAACTCGACGTATTAGCGCAGCAGTTGCCTCTGCAACTGTGTACAGAGCCTGTTTCAGGCGGTGCCAGTTCGGACCAGAAGCCAAGCTTAGCCACGTGTAGTGACCATGTGATCTGGATGGGGGACTTCAATTATCGTGTGCAGTCGCTGGATGGCGACGATGTGCTGCGTCTCCTGAGCTCCGGACGACTGCGCGAGTTGCATGAGCACTACGACAGTATGGCTGCGGATCTGGAGCATGTGCCGGGTCTGCAGTCATTCCGCGAGCCAACCAAGTGGCCCACCTTCTACCCGACCTACAAGAAGGTGGCGAACCGCGCTCGACTGCCGCTGAGTGGCTCCTGTACCAGTACAGGTCAGGACACCCGATGGGCACAGCATGTATACCTGACGAAGTATCGGGAGCCATTCTACAAGGGCGGGCGATGCCGAGAGCGAGTTCCTGGCTGGTGCGACCGCATTCTGTACTGCTCTCGACCTCAAGGGCCGTGGCAAGACCGTCTGAAGGTCGAGCAGGCCACGTGCTCGGACGCCAATCGAGGCGCCAGCAGCTTCAGTCCGGAAGCGGTGAGAGACAACTACCGCGCCTTGAACGACGAGTTGCGGGGCAGTGACCACAGCCCCGTCTTCTGCACCTTCCTGTGGTCGGTCCAGCTCTCGGATAAGCTGTAGGCAGCATTGCAGGTCTCGACATGGCTACACTCTTCCGCTCCAATAGAGTCGGTTTCCTTCTGTTAGAGCCGCATCCGAATGGCGCCTGTGCTGACCGGGAAACTGCCTCTGAGTTTCAGTATACCATTTTCTGGTCTGCGGTTCGAGAAACGCAGCGTATACACGTATATGCACATGTATACCGACCGACCTATCCATTCGACCAGCTGAACAGCTTGCTTGCTCTGGCCGTGGTTACAGCCAGCCAGCTGCTGCTCTTCCATGGACCCGGTGACTTCCTGCTCTTGCTGCGGGTGCTCAGACGACGGCGACCTTCCAAATGTCATCGGATGGCAATGAAAGGAGACCAAATGAGCAGGGGGATGTATACCGCTCTTGAAGAAAGCTGGGAATGGCAAACGTGCAAAAGGATCTGATAACAAAAGCGACACTTAATTGAGACATTGGCGACACTCGCTGAAACCACAGCCGCCCCTCGTCGTTAGTAAACGCAACTTTGTGCAAACTTAAACGAGAGGCGGTTTACGCGGCGTGGGTGTTGGACACGCCACCCACTTCCCACTGGCTGAGTCAGGTCGCCCTTCCAATTTGGAAGTTTCAACCGATGCAAGAGATGACGCGGTGGACATCTCAAACCTCTCGCGATGCGGAAGATAAACCCATCAGAAACGTAGCATGGGTGGCGTGGAGTCCACACTGTGGACTCAGCGCTATGAACTTGGCACGGGGTCCCTCCGAGCGGCGAATCTTGAGCTCCAGAGAGTGTGTATACTCCCTAGTACTGTGCAATATACTCGAGGTATACAGTGTGTCTTCTCATCGTGGGTGTAGGACAGAGCAGATCCGATCAAAAGCAGGTGATCTGGAGCGCCTGCAAACGTGTCCAAATTGCCAAAGAATGGTGGAATTGTCGGCAGAGTGGCTCACTCATTCAAACAAAAGATCACCGTGTTCTGGAACCGAGTTTACCTACAACCCCTACCCGCTGCGATGTTCATCACGCATACCGAGCGCGGAAAGGGTGCGAAATCCAGTCAGTTATCTCATATTTCCAATTTTTGAGATCTCCCTTTGCTCTACCATACCTACCTCCATATAAAGCAGCTAGCAACGCCAAAAGTCAACATATCCACAAATCTCAAAATTT
The DNA here is from genome assembly GCA_001712635.2 of Nothophytophthora sp. Chile5. NCBI lineage: Eukaryota > Oomycota > Peronosporomycetes > Peronosporales > Peronosporaceae > Nothophytophthora > Nothophytophthora sp. Chile5. The sequence continues at coordinate 11,247 of MBAC02008737.1, forward strand.
CCTCGCCGGGAGCTTTGCCCGAGAGCCCGCACTTCTTCTGTGGTGGCGTTGCGCGCAAGAAGCGAGCGAACGGTAAAGCACACAGACAGACAGATCAGCAGCAGCCCTCCTCGTTCCTCCGGCATTAGCGTCGCCCCCGCCGCTTCTACTTCCCCGCCGCTCCATCTACAGGCTAGCCAGCTCTCTCCTCTCCCCATTCCGCTTGTTCCCCGCTTCGCCGGTGGAATAACGCACCCGCGGCGACCATGATGATGAAGAACACCCTGTTCAGTACGTCGCTATGTGAATGGCCCCCCTTTCCGTCCTAGTAGGAGGTGCTGACCGTGTCTTGCGCTACTGCAGCGGTGTTCCTGTCGCTTGTCTCGGTGGGCACGGCCTTCTACGCCATGGTGTATCCGGCGTGGTTCCAGCAGCACTATACGCGCGACGGCAACGACGTATACCAGAGCTACGGCTTGTTCGCGTTCTACTCGACCGGCTCGCTCGAGTCGCCGTTCTACGCGTCCGTGACGGTGCTGCAGTACTCGGACTTTTGCGTGGACGACTACACCACGCCCAACTACATGCTGGGCGACGGCGCCGACTTCCACGAGGTGCTCTGCGGCAAGCGCATGATGTCGGTACAGGCCACGACGGCCACAGGCGCCGCCGTGTCGGTGGTCGGGTTGCTCACGGCTATCGGTGCGGTGTTCAACCCGTCGGCGGGCTACGCGGAGCGCGTCGTGTCCTTCTGCACGCTCGCAGGCTGTACGTTGACCATGGCTGCGATCCTTTGCCTTTCGTCTTGGCAAAACTGACTGGGTTTTGTGTGTTTGATCGTGTTATATAGCGCTGTTACTGGCGGTCTCGCTGGTGATTTGGGGCGCATTGCTGCAGCAAACGCTGTATCAGATCGACACGGTGAACGCGGCGTACACCAGCTGCAAGAGCGACAACACGGACTGGCACTGCTGGTTCTACGGCTACAGTTTCTGGGTGTGTCTGGCGTCGGTGATCGTCCTATCCATCGCCGGATACCTCAGCTCGGCAGGCCGTGCTGAGAAGATCCGCTACTTCCGCAAGGAGTACGAGCGCGACTTGGCGCTGGCCATGCAGCAGTCCATGGAGAACGACGCCATCCAGTATGCGCCGCACAACACGCAGTTCGTCCGCACGGAATCGGCCGGCGGCTTCGGCTTGCAGGCTACGCAGCAGGGCTACGGCCAGGCGCCTACGCCCATGCAGTACCCGTCGGCTCCGGGCCAGCCGTACACGACGCCGCAGCACCAGCAGCCGTACGGCAACGTGTACAGCAACCAGCAGTCGGGCGGCTACCCGAAGCCCACGGGCTACCAGCAGCAGACGGTGGGCAACGTGCCGCTGGCAGCACCGGCGACATCTCGGACCAACAGCAACAGCAACGGCGACGGCGAGACGGTGTACCCGAGCTATAGCGAGCAGCGCAAGAACCACTCGTTGCTCGGCCGGCAGCCCAGCGGAGGCGTCGTCTAATCGCAGCCGCCCCGAAGCTATTGCCAATGACTGGAAGTGGCTGAGGCAATGGATATATTTTTGAATTTGTGTGGTCGGCAGTCTCCTTCCTTACACGAACGCAATGGGAATCGGGCGGATGGCGATCAGGAGCCACGTAAGTACTTCGTAGAGAATATACTACACAAAGCGCAAGTAAGGAGGCAGTCATCTCCTCTCGTATCCTTTGAGAAAGTGATCTTTTCGCTACGCTGGACGAGTGTTCGTCTGGATTTTGATGCTCCGGATGAGGCGCCAAGAGAGACAGAACCGGGGAAGGATGGGCTCATATCAGCGACGAGCTGTCCGTGAGATTATGGGGTCGTTGAAGCGGCGATCGATCGATCCGGCGATGAAAGCCAATGCCACTTCGAGATGACGCTTGTGGCTTCCGCTGGTGGAGACGGCTATTCTTGCAATTGATGTCTTTTAGCGGATCAAAACTGCAAGTCTACAATCGATGACCCCGATCGACTCTTTGGCTCATAATTTTCAAAATGTGGATGTTACAATGCGATAAGCTGTGCAGTTACGTTAGATAAGTCAATGTTGACAAGTGACAACGTCCACCGAAGTTACAAAGTGTACACTGAAAATGTCGTGTAAACTTTACAGACGATTCCGGGCCACCGTTCGCAGTCATTTCGGGTGGTGACGGGCAAGAGGCACAAAGCAAAACGGCCATGTTCCGCGTCGTCGCCCAGCTTCCACGCCCGCTTGCGGCCACCACCGCTCTCCGTAGCAGCCGTCGGGCGGCTCTGCGCATGCAAAAGCGTCTCGCGCTTCCATCGGTGCAGGTCTGGGCTCCAGAAGCGTCCTCCTCTTTTCGCCACAACCTCGCGGACATGCGCATTTCTGGCCAAGCAATGTATTCCACCGCCGCCGCTGTAGCTACGGAAGATGCCACGCCGCAGCGCGTCGAGGAGCCAGCCACGTGGCCGCAGGACCTGTCCAAGCGCGTGCACAGACGCATGCGGCTGTTCCCGCGCAACTACGAGGTGAAGGAGCTGGTGGTGGAGGCCGGAATGAACCCCACGGAATGGGCCGTCGCAGCCTCCAACTTCCGCAAGAACTTCCTCCAGGAGCCGCACAAGTACTTCGGCGACCAGGCAGAGCTGCTGGCCTTCGGTCGGGTACGTCTAATGCTCTTGTTTTGCCCGCTTTCATATGGAAATGGTGGCTGATTCGCTGTGTACTTGACTGCGTAACAACAGGACTTGGACGACGTGAAGAAGCGCAACTCGTTCATCTTCTACCCGTTCTTCCTCGTCTTCGCCAAGGAGCACAACTACCTGCCCAAGGACGAGGACAGTGAGCACGCCTTCTCTCTCCAGCAGCTCACGGACCTGCGCCTGCCGCATGAGATGTATCCGTACGCGACGGCCATGAAGCGCAAGATCATCTACCACGTGGGTCCCACGAACAGCGGCAAGACCCACCAAGCTCTGGAGCGACTCAAGCAGGCAGGAGAGGACGGTGGCATCTACTGCGGCCCGCTTCGTCTCCTAGCGCTCGAGATCTTCGAGCGGATGAACATGGACGGCCACTACACGTCGCTGGTCACGGGACAAGAGAAGAAGATCGTGCCGTATGCCACGCACGTGTCGTGTACCGTGGAGATGGCCAACATCAATCGTCCGTGGGACGTGGCAGTGATCGATGAGATCCAATTGATCGGCGACCCCCAGCGTGGCTGGGCTTGGACCCGCGCCTTGTTTGGGCTTCAAGCCAAGGAGATCCACGTCTGTGGGTCGGGGGAGGCTGTGCATCTGGTGCAGAAGTTCGCGGAGACGACGGGCGACGAGTTCGAACTGCGGTCGTACGAGCGTCGCTCGCCGCTGGAGATCGACACGAAGCACCTCGAGTCCTACCGTCACGTGAAGCCTGGCGACTGCGTGGTGGCGTTCTCGCGTCGTGACATCTTCCAGATCAAGCGCGACATCGAGGTGAAGACGGGGCAGAAGTGCTGTATCATTTACGGTCAATTGCCGCCGGAGACGCGGTCGCAACAAGCCAGACTGTTCAACGCCCGTGACAATGAGTACAACATCCTGGTGGCTTCGGACGCCGTTGGCATGGGGCTCAACCTCAATATCGGCCGCGTGATCTTCGCCACAGTGAAGAAGTACTCGGGCGGCGGCGGAGATATGGTGGATATCCCGCCGGCATTGGCCAAGCAGATCGCTGGTCGGGCTGGACGGTACGGCAGTGCGTTCTCTTCAGGCACAGCCACCTGTTTACTGCAGGAAGACCTGGAGTACCTCAAGGAATCGTACGAGGAAGAGCCCAAGCCGTTGACTTCGGCGGGTTTGTTCCCGTCCTCCGACCAGATGGAGGAGTTCGCCAAGCAGTTGCCGGGGATCACAGACCTCGGCGACCTGGTGGACAAGTACGTGATGCTGGCGCGACTGGACGGCGACTACTTCATGTGCAACCACCAGGACATGAAGGACGCGGCGGCTCTGCTACGCGACACGGAGCTGACGCTCTCGGACCGCTTCACGTTCTGTATGGCGCCGGCTGGACTGCGGAACCCGCTGGCTCGTAAGGTGTTCCTGGACTACGCCCGGGCCCATTCGACGGGTCAGAGCGTGAAGCTGGACATCTACTTGCCCAAGTTCGCGCCGCAGACGGCCGAGTCGCTGCTGGACGTGGAGATCAAGGCCAAGATCATCGACTTGTACCTGTGGCTGTCCTTCCGCTTCGAGGAGACGTTCGTGGAGAAGGACGTGGCGCTGGAGCTCAAGGTGAAAGTGCTGGAGCTGGTGGAGCAGGGCCTCGTCAACACGACGTACAACCGCGAGGAGAAGAAGACGCGCTGGACCAGCGGCGCCCCCAGTCGCCGTCGCTCGACTTGGAGAGACCGCAACGCTCCGCAGCAGTCGGGGGAACCCAAGCGCTTCGACAACCAG
>MBAC02008740.1:0-22558 GCA_001712635.2 Nothophytophthora sp. Chile5
GTCAGCGAAAATGGCCGCGTAGAGCTGCTGCAGCTACACCAGCGGCCTGGCTGGCACGAGCGCGACCATGTGCGGAAGTGCCATGGCGCTGGTCCACGGCATGGGGGCGTTGAAGTGCTCGTCGACCGGCTGCTCGAAGAGCTGCCGATCCTCGTCGGTGACTAGGCGGCGTTGTATGCGAGCGATCTGTGTGGCCTGGAACGCGCGGAGCAGCTCGGCGCCGACGCTCTCCTCGCGGTCAGTGGCGTGCTCGAAATGCAGCTGCAGTTGCTTGGCGCGAGTGGTCTAGGTGTGCACGCGGAGGCGGCCACAGTTGCTAATCGAACGAGCAAAAGGAGCTGCTGGACGAGATCTTCGTGCACTCGAGATTGCCAGCAAGCGCGCGGTCCGGCGCTAGTGCCGCCGGCTTAGGCGACACTGAGGACGACGTTAAACAGCTGGAGGTTGGACACCAACGACGACGATCTGTCTGGTGAGGGCGGCAACGAAGCAAAACAAACCAAGAGCTGTGAAGTGCTGCTAGTGCGCCCATTCCTAATCAAGATCTGGAACTGGAGAGTTTGGCTAATACACGTGAAGACAAAGATTCGCAAAAGGACGAAAAATAACGCGTCTGTCCTGGTGACTTCATGGGCAGCGAAGGAGGGGGGATGCACGCTCCCCGCTTCAAGCAGCAGCAAAGACCAAAGCATTAGCCTGCTTCAAATTTTCATGTTTTGATGGCCTTTTTGATGGTGTTGTCTGCGTATCGCTTCCAGCCAACCTTTCGGATTTGGCTCTCCTCTCTCAACAGTTCAGTGCTTACAAGCCTCTGCTGACTGCCGAACTACTGCCCGAGGTGCATGCTCGCAATCCTCTCCTCGATGAACTTTTGCTGCGCCGCAGCCGCATCGTTGCGCGCCGATTTCAGGTTCAATATGCCCGTCGCCTTACGCAGCGCCGCCTTCTTGGCCAAGCGCCTCACCGAAATGTCGATGCGCTTCTGCTGCTCCACAGCCACCGCCATGCGCGCCGCCTCCAGCTTTAAGCGCGCCGCCGCCTTGCGCATCGCCTTACGCTCCGCCGCCGCTGCCACGCGCACCGCCTCCTGATCGACACGCTTCTGGTGGGCCGCCCTGTTCACCGCCTGCAGCTTGAACACGGGCGACACCACCTTCTCCTTCATGCGCTTCTGCATATCCGCTTTCGCCTTCTCCTGGATGGACTCGGGCGGGAGCACCTCGTTGAAGCTCAAGCTGGCGTTCGTCGGTTCGACCATCGGGCGTCGCTCCTGGCTGTTATGGTGGCGACAGCAGCCACTCCTTTTGAGAATGACTTGCTCGCATCGCTCGCCGAACTTGTCAGTGCCCTTGCGCAAATCCGTTAGAGAGTGACTGCTGCACCCAACTGGAGCATCTCCTTGTATAATGTTAACCGGTTGTACAGAAACGTGATTCTGGGCCATGGTCTTGACAAGCACCCCCATGGAGTTATTTTCTAATCCGAGACACCGCGCCTGGCCGAGTCGAGGACTAAGAGGCCGCGAACGAGTGAGGGGCGGGCCCACGGCTATAAGTCCACAAACAAGAGCCAACGCGCGAGTGTCCTACTGTCTCGATTATCCGACCAAGTATACTATACGTGTATATAAATGCAGAAAACGTACTGATCGGGTACTGTAGTGTGTCTACTACACCCGGCCAGTTGGGTGCAGCAACACGTGCCAATCCGAAAATGAGCAGCCGGTGCAAATCTTCCTGGAATGAAACCGTCCAAATGTCGAATATTCTCAAGGGACAAGATTCTTGACAAGATTCCTGAGCTGGTGGCCAAGAGAAATATCCATAAATCAGTGCTTTTCACTGAGATTTGTCTCATCCATCGTTAAGATATACACAGACTCAGTGAATAGGATGTCAAATACTTGAGAACAAATCTTTGTGAAAAGCACTGATTTATGGATATTTCTCCATATCAAGGGGCACTGAGTGAAGGTTGTCCAACCGGTACTTACCGGTATCCGGCGGTTGGCGCCTTCGCAACACCTCGCTCACAACTCATACACTTGCAATGGAGAAATGCCGTGGCACGACGAAGCGAAACACGCCTTGCAACATTACGTGGGGGCTGAGCAAGCGTGGATACTGCAAATTTCACGATCCGTTAGCGTGTCAGTGCCGAGGAATTGCGCGTTCATCGGGTCGTCGCTGTAGGATAGCGTGGGGACTCGACGGCGAGGGCTACTGTTTCCACCACCGCGAGCAGTCTGCTCAGCGTGCGCAGCAATGCATCGCCACCACTCAAGCCGGACGACGCTGTCGACAGGTGAACGGGATCGACACGGACGGCTATTGTGCGCTCCATCATGCGACTGACCTCGCAGCGCCGATCTGCCGAGGTCGCAGGCTCGACTCGGCAGTGTGTTCCAACAACGCGAAAACAGGATACGCCTACTGCTGCGCGGCACACGACCCCAGTTTTGCGTCATCCTATTTCTCTCCGCAACTCTTCAGCGATCTAGCGCTGCGCGACCGCTGTGAGGACCAAGTTGTCGCCAAGTACTCCAAGCGCGACTTGTATCACAGCGACATTCTCGATCTCAAGACACCCGGATTCGTCGAGTTGGATCACATCCTGGAGAAACAGTGCTTCTCGTACGCATTTCGCTTCTTGGACTTCCGGGACGGGCGTGAAGACATTGACTTTGTCGCGTCGATTGTCCGCGAAGAGATCGTGAATAAACTGCCCAACCTCTGCCTCACCCGCACAACGACTAACAGGATAAAGGGTGCGGCGGTGTGGAGGTTCCTGGACGACTGCCTCACTGGCCATGTTGGCGCTGCGGACACATTCACGGGTTACTTGTTGGCAGAGAATCGAGACGGCATGCGTTTGGGTCGAAAGACGACACGCATCATCACACATGAAATGGGTACAGCTCTGAAGTATTGTCAGCGTCGATTATCTGCGCAAGGCGAGACGCCCATTCTCGACGAGCTGAGTTCGCAGTTGCAGGCGCTGTATGTGAAGATGGAAATTCGTGCAAAGGATGCGACCGACACGCAGACGCCAGACGAGCCGAAACCGGCTTTGATTTGGAACGTGAACGCCAAGCCGTTCGTGCCACAGGCTGTCATCCAAAATTGATAGTTTGTTGGCATTGATATACAAATCCAGTACGATTCGCACGAGTCCCAGTACGTCTCCCTTCCCTGCCTCGCTCCCTTCCACCACCGCAAACGACAACGTCCATATGCAAGCGTCAAGTGTGCTCTGAGATGGTTGGCTTCTGTCCACGCAATGGCCAACGAGCGCATTCGCTCATTCGTTGGAGGCGTCAATCCAGGGTCTGCATACAGTGCATCCCTTGTGTTAAGCTACTTCCAGCATCGCTTCGAAGCATGTGCATTGCCTGGAGCGATGCACACGTAGACTCGTGCAGATCGTGCGAATGAAGTTGACACTAAGTATTGCATAACGAAAGAGCGACGCCCAGTCTTCTCATACATGGAGCGGTCCAACAACAGCCTCCACGGTGTTCCATCGTCAGATACGTTCACGTTGAAGCCGGAGGGCAGCAAGGCGTGCCGGCCCGATGGCGCGAGTCCAGTATCCTTCGACGTAGCATTTCCACATGCAGTATTTCACAAGAACCAGGCGAAAAGCGCATCTAAGCGGCGGACACGGCTTTTGTCCTTCCTCGCCACATCCATCCGCTCGTTCCTCCGCAGCTCTGCATCAGCGTATAGTAGCGGCTGTTGTCGACCCATCAGCTCGCTACTGTAGATGCCTAGAGTCCAGCACTTCAAGAAGTATCAACTCCACCTTCGCCCTCGCCTTCCTCGCTGGCAGCCGTCGATCGTCTCTCCGCGTCTGCCTGTCGCTGGCGGACAATGCTCTCGGCCAGCTCCAGCACGAGAAACGCGTTAGCGAATTCCGAGGCGGGGACCCCAGCCAGCAGATTGGCCACGTGCCTGCCCATGGCGTCGGCGAGTTGGAACTGCGTCGTGGGGTCCACAGGGTCCGGCGGCTCGTGAGTTGCGGCGGCAGAGACCGTCTGGCGGTATTCACGCACCAGCACCTCATCTCGCATCGTGGAGACCGCAGTGGAGTTCTGTGGCGGATCGCTGCGCTGGGACGACATAATTCGTGGTTCGTAGTCGACCAGCTGCTGTATCTGTTCCGTGTTTGGTGCCGCAGCAGCAGTAGAAGCCTCCTCCTGACCGCGCAGACGGTGGAGAATGTTCTGAACGTCCTTGAGCGTAGGGGCGCAGCTGGAATTCGCCATAATATAGGCACGGATGTCGCGGGGCTTCATACCCGTCTTGCGCATGAGCTCCACGCATCCCAGCAGCGCGTCGGGAAGGTTGAGGCGCGTGTTGCTGTATTGCAAAAACGTCTCCTCGTCCACGCGATGGTTGTGCGTCAGTAGCGCACGAGTCACATGTATCTGGTAGCGGTTGCGTCGCGGGTCCGCCAGCTTCAGACACGCGTTCACCTGCACGTCGCAGCGCGTTGCTCGCACGTCTTGGCGCGACCGCTTCCCTGTGCCACGGGACACAAAGGCGCCGCTGTGCGTGCACACCAGCGTCACGGAGTAGTTCGCATACCGCTCTGGGATTAAGCAAACCCGCTCCTCCACGGGCTCGGCCGGCGCCGTCGCGACCTGTTTATCGCGCAATTTGACCACCCGATCTGCCAAGCGCCGGTTTCGCAGCTTCACCGACGTGGACGTGCGCTTGCGGAAGAGCTGGAAGGTGCGACGCCCGTACTCCTCCATGAAGTGGTCGAACTCGTCCCAGGAGTCAAAGGTGCGACGCTCGAGCGCCGGACCTTCGTACAGCTGCTGCGGCTGGGGAGACGAGGCGACAGGGTGGACGCCATCAGCAGCAGCAGCAGTAGCAGCAGGGGCGCTGATGGCAGACGGGAGCGTCCGCGGCCTCTTGGGCGGCGCAGTGTCCTCGCTTGGGGTCATTCGGTCCAGGAATGCTGGGGAGCTCTCCGACCGGCTCATATTCGAAAATTGTGGCTCGTTCCACTTGAAGCGTCACACCGCTGTGTGGGCATGAGCGGCATGACGCAAACACGACATTACTACCCCTGGACTCCTAAAACCGGTGATCCATCCCCACTTTCAGCCAATCCACGCCGTCGCTTGAAGTCATGTTCGCCAATCAACGCGCGCCATATTTCACCCCCATGCGCTTCTAATCCAGCTGACGGGATGCTGCACAACTCCCACTGCCACGGTACTCTCCGCCCGTGGCCAGCAAAAGGCAACCCCGCACTCTCCCCGCATTTCCCTTTCCGCATCCGCCGCCCAATCCGCTAGCTTCAAGTCATGGCGCCGTCTCCGCAGGTGGTTCCGTGCGGCTCGTACGACATCGTGCTGGGCTCCTCGCTGCTGTCGTCGCGCTTCGTGGCCGAGGATCTGCTGCAGCGGCTGCCGACCACGGCCACCTTCGTCATCCTGACCGACACCAACGTCTGCCCGCTGTACGCTGAGCCGCTGCGCGCGCAACTCGCCGCGCTGCTCGAAGCGCAAGGCAATGCCGCGCGCCGCGTGCTGCTGCACGCCGTGCCGGCTGGAGAAGCGTCCAAGTGCCGCGAGATGAAGGCCAAGATCGAGGACGAGGTGCTCTTCCCCAGCCGCTGCCACCGCGACACGTGCGTGGTGGCTGTGGGCGGCGGCGTCGTGGGCGATTTGTCCGGATATGTGGCCGCCACGTACATGCGCGGCGTGCCGTTCGTGCAGATCCCCACGTCGCTGCTGGCTTGCGTGGACTCGAGCATCGGCGGCAAGACCGGCATCGATGTGGAGGCCGGGAAGAACCTGCTGGGCGCCTTCCACATGCCGCAGCGCGTGTACATCGATCTGAGTGTGCTGCAAACGCTGCCCAAGCGCGAGCTCATCAACGGCATGGGCGAAGTGGTCAAGTCCGGCGCCATCTTCGACGCAGAGCTCTTCGAGTTGCTGGAAACGTCGGCGGAGACGCTGCTCTCGCTCTCGGACATGGAGGTCGTGCAGCGCGTAGTGGCGCTCACGGTGCAGGTGAAGGCCACGGTGGTCACGCAGGACACGAAGGAGATGGGGCTGCGCGCCATCCTCAACTTCGGCCACAGCGTGGGCCACGGCATCGAGGCGTTGCTGCAGCCGGAGTACCTGCACGGCGAGTGTGTGTCCATGGGCTGCCTGAAGGAGGCGGAGATCGCCCGTGGCATGGGTGTGTGCTCCTCTGCTACGGTTGGGCGCCTCCGTCGCTGTCTCGCGGCCTACGGACTGCCCGTTCGTGTGCCGGACCACGTGGCCACGCGCGACGTGCTGGTGAAGATGGAGGTGGACAAGAAGAACAGCCAGGGCGTCAAGAAGATCGTGCTGCTGCAGGAGATCGGCAAGGTGCTGGCCAACCCGTACGCGCGCGCCGTGAAGGACCACCAGATCGAGTTGGTGCTGGAGAAGCAGGTGCGCATGGTGCCCGGCCCGCAGGCCAATGGCACGATCCGTGTGCCCGGCTCCAAGTCCATCTCGAACCGCGTGCTGCTCATGGCCGCACTCGGCAAGGGGTCGTGCCGGATCTCTGGACTGCTGCACTCGGACGACACGCAGGTAATGATGAACGCGCTGCAGAAGGTTGGCGCCAAGTTCTCGTGGGAAGACAATGGAGATGTGCTGGTCGTGGAGGGCACGGCGGGCAAGTTCGCCACTGTGGCTGACGGCGAGGAGATCTATCTGAGCAACGCGGGCACTGCCGCACGTTTCCTGACGAGCGCGATGACGCTCGTTCCCAGCGAAAACGACGGCACAGTCGTGGTCACGGGCAACTACCGCATGAAGGAGCGCCCGATCGCGCCGCTTGTGGAGGCTCTGCGTGGCAACGACTGCGAGATCTCATACCTCGAGGCCGATGGCTGTCCGCCTCTGGCGATCCGAGGCACTGGACTGCGCGGTGGCGTTGTGCGTCTGGCTGCTAAGGTGAGCAGCCAATACGTGTCTTCTGTGCTAATCAGCGCCCCGTATGCGAAGGAGCCTCTGGTACTGGAACTTGACGAAGAGCAACCAACGTCGCTGCCGTACATCCTCATGACCACGCAACTCATGCAGCAGTTTGGTATCCCCGTCGAGACGCTGGCACCCAACCGCTACCGTGTGCCTTGTGGCGTCTACGAAAACCCCAAGGAAGTGTCTGTGGAGGTGGACGCGTCCTCCGCGACATATCCGCTGGCGTTTGCTGCCATTACGGGCGGCCAGGTGACCGTGGAGGCTCTAGGCAACACCAGTCTGCAGGGTGACGCCGCGTTCCACACGCTGCTGCGGTCCATGGGCTGCACGACGACGCAGGATGCCACCTCAACCACAGTCGTTGGGCCGAAGAACGGCACGCCCCTCAAGGCGGTGAATATCGACATGGAGACGATGACGGACGCGTTCATGACGGCCGTGGCCCTTGCTGCGGTGGCGGATGGCACCACCAACATCACGGGGATTGCGAACCAGCGCGTGAAAGAGTGCAACCGCATCGAGGTCATGGTCACGGAGCTGCACAAGATTGGCGTGGAGTGTGGTGAGCTCCCCGATGGCATCTGGATCAAGGGCACGGCGGGCAAAACAGACCATTTGAACAAGGCGGCGGTGGCGTGCCACAACGACCACCGTATCGCTATGAGCTTTGCCGTTCTCGGGTCTGTGGTGGACAATGTCGTCATTACGGACAAGGAGTGCACGGACAAGACGTATCCGGAGTTCTGGGACCATGTGCAAATGCATCTGGGGCTGCAAGTGGCTCCTGTTGTCGAGGACAAGAACGGTGCGGTGGGCAAGGGAGCCACGACGGCTCCTGGCGTGTTCTTGATCGGCATGCGCGGCGCTGGAAAGAGTTCGCTGGCGACAGCGGCGGCCACTGCTCTGGGGTTGGATTTGTTGGACACGGACAAAGAGCTGGAGAAAGAATTTGGTGAGACCATTGCGGCGTTCGTCGCGCGTCACGACAACACGTGGGACGCCTTCCGCGAACAGCAAAAGAAGCTGCTGCTGCGTCTGATCGCGAACCCGCCACCGGCCACCATCATCTCGTGCGGTGGTGGCGTGGTGGAGACTCCTGAGATTGTGGACGCGCTCGAAAAGTACCCGTATGTGGTGCACGTGAATCGTGCGATCGAGGACGTGCTCGCATACCTCGACAGCGGCAAGGAGTCGCATCGCCCGTCCCTGGGCGACTCTCACGCGAACGTGTGGGCGCGGCGGGAAGCGCTGTATCACCGCAGTGCCTCGTTTGAGTTCACGGTGAATGCTGGCGACGTGGATTTCCCACGGATCGATCGCGACTTTGTGCGCTTCCTGTCGATCGTGTTGCCTGGTTTGGCCGCGAGCTTTGACTATCGCTCCGTGTGCCGTGCGGACACGTTCTTCTTGTCGCTGACGTTCCCCGATGTGAACGACGCGCGTCCGCTCATTGCCGACATCTCCAAGGGAGTCGACGCGCTGGAGCTGCGTGTGGACTTGCTGAAGGATTTCCTGGACGCCAAGTTCGTGGCGTCGCAAGTAGCGCTGCTGCGATCGCTCTCGCAACTTCCGATCATCTTTACGGTGCGCTCGACGGGCCAGGGCGGCGGCTTTCCTGACGGCGTCGACCACGAGCAGAAGATGTTTGAACTGCTGCACTTGGGTGTGCGTTTGGGCTGCGAGTTCGTGGACATGGAAACATGCTGGTCGGTCAAGGCGCGCGAGCATCTTTTGGCTCAACGCCAGCGCTCGGCTGTCATCTCTTCGTTCCATGCGGTGCAGGAGCCTTCTTCGGAGGCGCAGATCAAGCTCATCTTCCGCGAATGCTACTCTCAGGCCAAGGTGCAGATCGTCAAGGTGGTGGTCAAAGCCTACTCCCCGCAGGACGCGCTCGTGGTGGACCGCGTGGCCAAGGAGTTCGCTAGCAAGTGGCAACAGCAAATGCCCATCATCTCGCTGTGCACCACCGAGGCTGGCAAACTGACGCGTGTGTTGAACCGCACACTCACGCCTGTGACACACCCGCTGCTACCCGCAGCCGCGGCGCCCGGACAGCTCTCCGTCGAGGAGATCATGACGCTGCGCAAGCAGCTGGGACTGCTGCCAGGTATCTAATCCAATCTGTAGATGTGCAGCAGCGCTCGTCGGATGGCGGATGCTCGTACGTGGTGCTTCATATACATGTTCCTGTTTCTCACATGCCTCGTCTTCGCTTGCCACTTCGCCTTGCTGTGTCCTGTGTTAGAGCGCGAGTTCTTCTTGTTCGGGTCGCCGATCCAGCGCTCTCCGTCGCCCGCGATGCACAACGCCGGCTTCAAGTCTGTGGCGCTCGCGCCGCTCTTCACCTACGGGTTGCACGACACCACGGACGTGTCGGACATCGTGGAGCGCATGCAGGCGCCCGACACGCGTTTCGGCGGCGGCTCGGTGACGATCCCGCTCAAGGTGGACGTCATGGCGCATCTGGACGAGCTGTCGCCGGCCGCACAGGCCATCGGCGCCGTGAACACCATCATGCGCGAGGACCGCAGCGGCTCGCCGCGCTGGAAGGGCGACAACACGGACTGGCTGGGCATCCTGCGCCCCATCAGCAAGCGGCTGGCGACGCTCAACGCGGACAAGCCGGCAAGCGAGCTGACGGCGCTCGTGGTCGGAGCTGGAGGCACCTCCATGGCAGCCTCGTACGCCATGCGGCAGCTGGGCGTGGGCCAGCTCTTCATCTTCAACCGCACGCTGGAGAAGGCGCAGACGGTGGCCTCGCGCTTCCACGCGCAGGCGCTGGCCGAGCTGACGCCCGAGACGCTGGCGCGCGTGGACGTGGTCGTGAGCACCATCCCGGCGCAGGCCGGCTTCCAGCTGCCCGACCACCTCGTGGCGCCGCGGGCGGACGGCAGCAAGGTGGTGGTGCTGGACGCCGCGTACATGCCGCCGATCACGCCGATGCTGGCGCACGCGCACGCCAGCGGCGGAGCGCTGTGCATCCAGGGCTACGAGATGCTGTACGAGCAGGGGATCGAGCAGTTCCGCCGCTGGCACAAGGCCACGCAGGTGTGGGCCGTGGACGAAGAGGCCATCAAGGAGGCCTGTCGGCAGCACGTGCCGGCGGAGCAGCGGCTCACGCAGGCCTGAGCGGGCGAGGGGGAATGCTGATAGCAGGAGCCGCGGCCATGATTGTGGCGTTGTGGTGTTGCTGCAGGTGGAGCTAATGGAGGAAGCCATGGCCTACGAGCCAGGAAGAGCAGGAGCGAGCAAAGAAACAAATGAAGGTATGTTGCGCATTATCCGACCGGCAGCTACGTAGGGTGGCGCTTCTGTGGGGACGCAGGGCGCCAGTCCGAGCCGCAGCGAGAGGAAGCGGCCTGCTTCCCGTGTCCGCGGGCTGGCGGCTTCTTCCGCGGGGCGGACGCCTCGTGCGCTCGCTTTGCCTTCCGCCGCCCGCCACTTGACCCGCTACTTGGAGGCGTCCACGCCGCCGTGTCTCTTCCAGCGCCAGACGATGGCGGTGGCGCCCGCGCAGGCCAGCGCCGCGCCGGCGAAGTGCACGGGGATGGAGATGTGGCAGCCGTTGGTGTCCATGTTGGCCAGCGCCTGCAGCAGAAGCGACACAGGTTCCTCATTAGCTCAAGACACGACCTCCTCCCACAGCCGACGACGTACCGACAGCGCGACGCCCATGTGGATCACGAACACGGCGCCCACGGCCAGCGCCGACCGCTTGCGGTAGCCGTCGAAGGCCACGACCATGAGCGCCACGTCCATGACGGTCAGCGCCAGCGCGGAGATGGCGGCCGAGAAGACGAGCGGGATGCTCTCGCACGAGGCCGAGAAGGCGGCGCCGCGGGAGCCGGTGGACGAGGCCACCAGGCTGCCGAACATGAGCAGCGCGTGCATGACGGAGAAGCCCACGCCGCCCGCGAGCGCCGACGTGATGTCGTTGAGCGGCAGCTGGTGCGCCGACGTGGTCACCGCCGCGACGGCGCGCTCCGTGCGCGTGTACAGGTAGAAGAAGAGCATGCGGAAGGCCTCCTGCACCGCCACGGCCACGGGCACCGTGGCCGACAGCGACGTCTTCATGGGCGGGATGACCTGCCACAGCGAGGCCGTCACCAGGATGGCCACCAGCCACGTGAAGGCGCCGCTCAGCGCGATGATCACCAGCTGCGCGCGCTTGGCCACTACCACGAAGAACAGCGCGGCCAGCGGCCCGAAGCCCACCAGGATGCAGCCGAACAGCAGCGGCCAGTTCACCAGCCCGTCGTGCAGCGCCATGTCGAGGAGTCCGAGAGCGCCGATTTCTTGCTGGCTCTTGGGGGAATGGGGCGATAGCGGCGCGGAAGGTTACGTAGCAGATACCGTTTCGGTTAGGAACCGCGTTGTAAAGGGGAGCTCTGATTGGACGAGGAGAAACCGGTATACCTTCGCAGCTTCAACTGAAAGTCACAGGAACAGGCGAAGCTGCTCCGTGAATTACAGAACTGTCCTGCTTCGGGAATTCACGGAAAGCGGCTGGGTGTAGTTTGCAAATTACGAAGCTGCACTCGGCTCACTTCCGAGAATCTCCTGCGGATGTGTCCAGCCGCTGCGCCTGCTGTCGCTGCCGCCTGCCCGTCGCTACCTGAGGTGCATATCCTTCGGCGGCGAGGCCACGCCGGCCTTCTGCAGCAGCGCCGCGTTCAGCTCCGCCTCCGCGAGCGTCATGCCGTACTTGTCCTCGTCGGCCTTGCGCGCGGCGTCTTGGCTCATCTGCTGACGCACCAGCTTCTGGAAGTCGCGGTTGCGCTGCTGCACCTGCTGCTTCTTGGCGACCTCCTGCTGCTGCCAAGTCTGGAAATCCGCCTTGAACTCGCACGCGTACGCAGTCTCCTCTTGCGCCAGCGTCAGCTTCTGCTGCCTCTTCTCCTGCTTCTGCAGAGTCAGCGCCTGCACCTGCACCCGAGCGCCCTCGCGCTTCCGACGCTCCTTCTGCACCAGCAGCTCCGCCTCTCGCGCTCGCACGGCCGCCTGCACCACGAGCGCCCGCTGCTCGTCTTCGCGCGCCTTTTCGTCGGCGCTCTTCACGTTGAGCAGCGCCAGCTTCACCTTCTGACTCTGCTTGGCTAGGATGGCAGAGAGCTCAGCCTGACGAGCGGCTTCCTGCATCTCCAGCTTCTTCTCGTAGGCCTTCTGGAGCTCCACATCCGCTTGCTGCTCACAAAGAATGGTCTGGCGCTTGAGTTCCAGCTGGCGCGCGTTGGCCTGCTTCACAAGCGCCACCTCGGCTTTGTCTGCCGCCTTGCGCTCCGCCTTGCGGCGCTTGTCGTCCTCGATCAGCAGCTGAAACCGCTCCAGCGCGATCCGCTCGTTGCGCTCCTTCTTCTCCTGCGCCGTTCGTTGCGATTCCGCCTGAGCACGCAGAGCCTGCTGCCAGCGCTGAGCCTCCAGCGCCACCAGGTCTTGGCGATGCCTCTGCTTGGCCTTCTCCTCCTCGCGCCACCGCAGCTGCTGCGTCTCCTGCGCGCGTGCGAACGTGTCGGCCGTGGCCTGCTCTGCCAGGCGCTTGCGCTGCTTCTCGGCTTCTTGCTGCGCCAGCTGCGCGCGGTAGGCGGCCGCGGCGGCCAGACGCTTGCGCTCCGCTTCCTCGCGGGCCTGGCGCACCTCTGCCACCTCGCGTTCAAAGATCTGATATGGTCCAATTTGCCAGTCGAATCGTTCCCAGCCACACATTTCGGTGGATTACCTGATTAGCCCGATGTGATGCCGAGCGGCCGGAATGCAGTGCAACGCAAGGACACGTACCGGGACCCAGAGGTTCGGCGGCTGCTTGCGTGGTAAGCGGCGCTCGGAGCCGTACCGCTCCTCGTCGTAGCCGTCGTCGGTGCTGGCCGGACGCTGCGGCTGCTGGTCCGTTCGCTCGCCTTCGGCTGAGCCCCCCGCTGCCTTCCGATTGTTGCTGGCGTTTGGCGCTGAACGGATTTTTGCCGGCACCAGCCGCTCCTTCTGTGCGACGCGCGCGAGCTCCTCACCCACATGACGCAAGATGAGGCGCCGTTCCCGCCCGCCAATGCTCGAGGTCTGTCGCGCCTGGCAGCGCGCCTTTACCTCTCGCACATGCGCGGTGGTCGCCGCCTCGATCGCATGTTGCGCAGTTGCCGCCGCCGCTCGCTGCTGCTGCACCGCGCGACTTTTCTCCACGAGGTTGCGCTGCGCCGGCGTGAGTCCCAGCCCACCGCCCGTCCCCATCGCTGCTTGCTGTTGTCTCAGAGCGTCAGACGCACAGCCAACAGGCCGGCCGCGCCATCAGAGAGGGCCATGGAAGTCTATAAAAAGCTACCTGCTTCTGCTAAATTTGGCCCTGATGAGTGGAAGGACGGCTTCAAGGAGGGCCTAGCTGCCCACATCCATCCTCTTGGCGCTCGCCGAGTGTTCAACGACCCCCGAGCTTTCCGCTGAAAACGCAAGATGATGGTGCGCTGCTGCCGTTCGTTCACGCCAGTACCACGGCGGCATAATCCCACCGTGCTCAGATACATGCGCCGAGGCTCGGCAGCTCGCTTTGCTTGCTGGCCCCTTCGAGGTCCGGCCAGCAAGCAAAGCAAAGCAAGCACCGTCGGGAACGCCGCGGGTTCTTTGCTTCCGTCCTGCCAGCCAACGTACAGTACTGCTGCGTCGAAACAGGTCGCCGTCTGCCTCGGACGCATGGAAGCAAGGGCGACAATCGATTCCTCACTTCGGTACCCAGAGTACCCAGGTTCTACACGTAAGCTGGAACGAGACCTGCATGTCCCAATGCGAGGCAGGCAGGGGAAAAAAAGAATGCAATGTGGAGGCCCGTGCATTGGTTGGTGTGCGCGTATCAGACGACGCCCGGAATAAAAAAGCAGGTCGTTCGGATGCGTCGGTCGCGTCGATGCGTACAGTACCCAGGCCCAGCATCGGCAGCCTGTCATTCTGTCAGCGCTGGGCGACAGAAGGGGAACACGCGCGCCTGGTCAGATACGGCGCTCATTTGGGGCCAGTGGCCTGCTCCCCACTTCCGACGGTCCAGCTGGGCTTACTGGCTGCGAGCGGCGGCGCGCTGCTTGGTGGCTCCCAGAGCGTGGAGCCTCTCCGCTGGGCGGACGCGGTGGACGGCGGAGCGGACGGCGTCCGCTCGGACGGGTACGACAAACAACGCTGCGACACCCGTCTCTTGTCGCTCCGCCCATCACCATCCCTGTCTCTGCTGCGGACCTGTGCTGGCCCGGTCTTATGCCGTTTCGCAGGTGAGCTAATGACTGAGCGCGCGGTAACGCCGGCGTGCAGCCTCGCCATAAACGTGCGCGTATTCGATTTCGCAGGTTAAAAGAACAAATCGAATGTTCGATTTTCAGGCGGTTACCGGTAACGGAGTTGCTGACCCCAGATTGCAAGCAAGATTTGGACGACGCGACGACGTCAGCAGTCGATGGTGGACCGTCTGCTCTTTCCGCACAAGAGCCTCAAAAGCTCGACGGTCTCATATTGGGCTCTCGTCACGCCATCCCTACTTGTCTGCGTGCTGCTCGCCTATGGAAGAAGCGCAGGTCTCAAGCCGGCCGATGCTCTTTGTCAGGGTTCGCCCTGTTGTTCACCGGTATGCCAGTTTCCTGCTCGCAGAGCTCATCTTGCATCAGGTTCCCTCGCCTTGCGAGCTGCTTCGACTGCAACCACACATCCACAAGCCTGCAATACTGCTAAACGCAGCTCCCAAAGCTTTGCTCCTTGCATTGTTGCCTGCGCATCATCGGGCTCTTGTTTGTTCCTCGCCCGCTTACTCGACACACTTGCCTGGACTACCCACGCACGCACACTTCCCACTTAACACCGCGTGTTTAGGCGACGAACACGAGGGCGCCGCTTCCACGGGGAGAAATCGGAATCGCCTTCCGTATCTCCGCCGCTTCTAACCTGCGCCCGCACAACGAAGATCTTATTCTCGCGTTCTGAGGACAAGTGCGACGTCCTTCCTACTTTTTTGCCAGCGCTGCCCAAGCAGCCGACGATCAGACCGGTTTTACGCCTGGCGAATGTCAAACAGAATGCCACCTCGAGGCGACTTCAGAGGAAATGCAAGGTTCCTTCCGTTGCAAGCCACGAGCGAGCGAGCTTCTCCAGCAATACAAACGCCCCACGCCGCTTCCTACAGTAGACACTTGAGCACCCAAAGGCGCTGGGGCAATGCTGGGTCGGCCGTACCCGATAGAGCAGGGACGATCTTTGGAGTTTGGGGGCCGCCCGCCTCAAATCCCGAAACTTCTCAGCATTCAGGACAGACTATAATAGCAGCAGCTCGGAGAAACGCTTGGAAAGTGTTGCTGTCGTTGTCACGAAACTCTAACAAGGCAGCCAGCGGTGCAATCCTTTCCGCGGCGAGGAATCCGGCACGGCCATCTGACACACGCAGAGTTACAGCTGCACCGCAGAAGAACAAGCAGCCAGCATTGCAAATAGAGTTGGTTACGCCCAATAGAACACGTCTGTTGGTCATGTGGGAGAAGCAGGCGAGGAAAACTGCAGTTTCGCTCCTGCAGAAAACCGGTATTCGGGACTGAATTTCGGTCCAGCAATCACGGCGCGGCGGATTGACGACCTCGCTGGATTGCGCGCCTGCTGGGCTGGCTCCACATCCGATCCCTTCGTTTGAATCAACCACTGCACCAGCAGGCTGTGGGCACACTGAGGCGGCGCAGACAGCAACATATTCCCGCAGGAAGGAAGAGAGACCGACGCGCTGGGCAACGCAAACCAGTTGGCTCGGGCAGAGGAAGTCAGAAACTATAGCCACGTACCCTGTCCAGAGAGTCCGGCAGCAAACCCGTCCACTGTTAGGGGCGGATACCCGAGCCCTACACTGACCTTGCCCTTCCCCCGCGCCCCATCCGCTGGCCGGCGTATCCGCTGCCCACCATCTCCACCCGCACCCGACAAATTGCCGGGCAATTCCGCAGCGGGATCTCCCGGCCAGTCACTCCTGATAAAAAAGATTCGGTTTGCGCACATGGTGTCGCATAACCTTTCCAACTCAATCGTAAAAACCTCAGCGCAACCCGATTCCCTCAAAATAGACTGGCCAGTTTGGCAGTTTTGCCACGGCTTGCTCGGGCTTTTAGTTCTTGCGTGTTGCACCTGCCAGAGCATGGGCCAGTTGAGCTTTGTATGGTCGAGCTCGGCAGACGGGGGGAATTATCACCACGCAGCAGCGAATAGGCTCCCGCATTCCGATTTCGCAATTGCCCCGGCCAAAACCCCAGCGAGGGAAAAACCTCGCTGCTGGCTCCGCCCAGGTGTTCTCTTGATTGGCTGGCGCTGACCACTTCGCGCTGTGATTGGCGCGCGCGCAAGTGTCTCAGCCAATCAGCACGCTCGACTGGTGTACGAAGAGGGAAGGGGAGAGAGAGAGCAGAGGAAGGGAGCGGACGCTGGCTGGGGAGCTGGCGCCGCAGGGGTGGAGCAGGAGGAGCAGAGCGGACGTTGCGTTGTGTGGGCAGGCGGGCGGTACTCGGGCCAGCGCGCCAGCTCGGGGCATGGGATTTTCATTCTGCAATTTCCCGACTTTCACCGACGCCACTCGCTTCCGCCTGTTGCCGTCTTCGAACCGTCGAGAGAGCCGCCGACACCTTCAAGCTTCCCTTCCAGCGACTGCGGCTGGATTGAAACGCCCGAGGTTGAGACAGCTCAACACCAGACACACCCAAAATGGCTGGTGGTGGCAACTCGTACATGTCCATGGCGACGCCCAACGAGGCCAAGAACTACACGAACGATGTGGGTCAGGTCCAGTGGGCGCAGGTGCCGCTGAACGCCGCGCTCGACAAGCTCAAGGCCACGCGTGAGGGCCTCACGTCGGAGGAGGCGGAGAAGCGACTGGCCGAGTACGGCCCCAACAAGCTGCCGGAGGAGAAGGTCAACAAGCTGATGGTCTTCCTCGGCTTCATGTGGAACCCGCTGTCGTGGGCCATGGAAGTGGCCGCTGTGCTGGCCATCGTGCTGCTGGACTACGCCGATTTCGCGCTGATCCTGTTCCTGCTGCTGCTTAACGCGTTCATCGGTTACTTCGAGGAGATTCAGGCCGGCGACGCGGTGGCAGCTCTGATGGGCCAGCTGGCGCCAGAAGCGAAGGTGTTCCGTGATGGGGAAATTGTGAATGTACCGGCAGACCTGCTGGTCCCGGGCGATGTGCTGCGTGTGCGTCTTGGTGACGTCATTCCGGCGGACATCAAGTTCCTTGAGGGCGACGCCATTAAGGTGGACCAGTCGTCGCTTACGGGCGAGTCGCTGCCGGTGACCAAGAACGAGGGTGACGAAGGTTACTCCGGCTCGGTCGTGAAGCAGGGCGAGATCGAGGCTGTGGTGACCAGCACGGGTATCAACACGTTCCTGGGCCGCGCCGCCGAGAAGATCGCTTCGGCTGACGCTCACGGCCGCCTGCAGATGGTGTTGACCACGGTCGGTAACTTCTGCATGGTGTCCATCATGTTCTGGTGCATCATCGAGCTGCTGGTCCAGATGGCTGGCCGCTCGACGCAGAACCCGTGTATCATCGTGACGGACGGCTGCCTGGGCGTTGCCAACATCCTGGTGCTGATTGTGGGCGGTATCCCCGTGGCCATGCCGACGGTGCTGTCGGTGACGCTGGCTATCGGCTCTTCGGCTCTTGCCAAGGAGAACGCCATCGTGACGCGTCTGACCTGTATTGAGGAGATGGCCAGTATGGAGGTGCTGTGCTCGGACAAGACCGGCACGCTCACGCTCAACCAGCTGTCTGTGGACCTGGACAACCTGATCCCGTACAACAACTTCACGGCCAACGACATCCTGAAGTTCGGCGCTCTGTCTGCTCGTACCGAGAACAACGAGGCCATCGACGTGGTGTGCCACAACACGTACCCGGGCAAGGACACGATGTGGGACGAGTACACGCTGCTGCACTACACGCCGTTCGACCCCACGACGAAGCGCACGATCGCCAAGCTCAAGGACAACAAGACTGGCGAGGTGTTCCGCGCTGTGAAGGGTGCCCCGCAGGTGGTGCTCGACATGGACGTGAACGCCGACACTCTCCGCGTGGAGGTGGAGGAGCGCATCAACGAGTTTGCGTCGCGTGGCTACCGTGGTCTGGGTGTGGGTATCTCCCGCAGCGGCGACGTTCCGGTTGAAGAGTGCGAGTGGCAGATGATTGGTCTGCTCCCGCTGTTCGACCCGCCCCGTCACGACACGGCCGACACTGTGAAGAAGGCCATTGCTCTCGGCATTGCTGTGAAGATGGTCACGGGTGACCAGAAGGCTATCGCTGTGGAGACGTGCCGTCAGCTGGGAATGCCCACGAACATCCTGGACACTTCATTCTTCAACACTGCCCCTCCTCCTGGCCTGAACTTGGCCCAGATGATCTACGACACGGATGGATTCGCTCAGGTGTTCCCGGAGCACAAGTTCGAGATTGTGAAGCACCTGCAGTCGCTCGACAAGGTTGTCGGCATGACTGGTGACGGTGTGAACGACGCCCCCGCCCTTGCCCAGGCTGATATCGGTATTGCCGTGGACGATGCTACGGACGCTGCCCGCGCTGCTGCTGACATCGTGCTGGTGTCGCCCGGTCTGAGTGTGATCATCACTGCCATCCGCATGAGTCGCGAGATCTTCCTCCGCATGAAGAACTACGCCATGTACTCGATCGCCATGACCGTGCGTATCGTGTTCACCTTCGGCATCCTGACCGTCGCGTGGAACTGGTACTTCCCGCCTATCCTCGTTGTGATCCTCGCCATCCTGAACGACGGCACGATTCTGACCATCTCGAAGGATAACGTTGTCGCGTCGCCGCACCCGGACTCGTGGAAGCTGAAGGAGGTGTTCATCTCGTCCATCACGTTCGGCCTGTGGCTGTCGCTGTCGACGATTGTTCTGTTCGCGATCATCAACAACTCGAGCGGCTTTGAGCGCACGGGCGTTGAGAACTTGTGTGTGAGCTGCATGAAGAACGAGTGCCACGACTTCTTCCAGGACCAGTACCAGACGTGCGTGATGGCCAACAACGCCACTGGGTGCGGTGAGATGACGGGCAGCGTGCCGCAGGCTGCGAGTCTGTCGGATGTGGGCTCGTTCCGTACCGATGCGATTAACGCGTACTGGGCCGACTACCAGGACAAGTACGACTCGCGCTCCAATCTGTTCGAGGACCTTGCGGACGTGCACCTCAACTCCCTTCCGGGCAGCGTGAAGCCGTCGGCTGAAGAGGGTTACTCGCAGTACGTGTACCAGTACACGCTTGGAAACAGCGGCGCGGCGTACGACGGAGACTACACGGTGTTCTCGGCTGCCCAGCTTGGCGAGGGCGTGACCTTCATCGGCAACGACGAGGTGCCCATCACCAACGAGGTGGCGTTCTGCGACTACGTGTGGGGCTTCAGCAACTGGAACTCGACGTGGACCCGCGACAACGAGATGCTCGGCCCTGGCATCCAGCGCAAGGAGGGTGTGCTGCGTTCGCTGGTGTACCTGCAGGTGTCTATCTCCGGCCAGGCGCTGATCTTCGTGACGCGTACCGCCGGCAGCAACAACTGGTTCTTCGCGGAGAAGCCGTGCAACCTGCTGCTGATCGCCTTCGTGTTCGCGCAGGTGGTGGCTTCGGTCATCGGCTGGATCGGTTTCGGTGGCTACCCGACGGACCGTATCGCCGTCATCGGCTGCGGCGGCGGCTACACGCTGATCGCGTGGCTGTGGGCCATCATCTGGCAGTTCCCTCTGGACCTGATCAAGTTCGCGGTCAACTACGTGCTGACCAAGAACACGTACGCCCAGAAGGCGTTCACGGAGCGCATCAACGCTGGCCACCCGACGCTGACTCACTCGGTGGTCACGAGCCAGCAGCGCTCCATCCGCGCCAGCCGCACGGTGTAAGTTCGTTACGCGGTGAAGCAGAGCGCGTCGGAGGGCGGAGAGACCGATAGAAGGTGCCAAGTTCCGCTTGAAGACGCGGGTTTGTGGGTGAGCAAGTCGTGGACGACTACGTAGCTAAGCGAGGTAGCGAGGCCGCGTAAGAAGACACGAATGGAGTTCACCTGGCGCAACATGCATATTGTAGAATTACAGAAAAACTCAGAAAAACCAGGTAGGGAGGCGAAAGTGCAATTTCAACTTTTTACGGAACCACGTCTTTTCAAGATCGCGTACTTCTAGCCAGTCAGAAGCCGGTGAATTAATTCCTGCTACGCCCATTGGCCAGTTTTAGCCATCCGCTTGAGTGCAAGCCGCCAATCACAGCCTCGTGTTCGGCCGAAGTTCAACTCCATCCTCCTCTGCAGTGCGCGCACGCATTCCTTCTTTCGCGACCAATCAGCTGTTGAAGGCAGCCAAGACGACCGAGATGCCGCTGGACGGCTGCGTCCTGGATCCGCCGCTCAAGAGCAGCCCCCACGCCGCCAGGGAGGCGGCCGGGGAGCCCACGGCCGAGTTCAAGCGCGAGCAGCTGCCGCTGCCGCCCATCGGCGAGTCTGCGGACGCGCAGGCGGCTTCCATCCTGTCGCTGGTTAGTGGCGACGTGAGACGGCGTCGCGCGGAGCAGGAACGGCGAGACGACCAGCTGCTGGCCGCCTTCGCGGTGGCGCGCTTGCTGGCGCGTCAGAAGCTTCCGACCGAGACGTTCATGGAGTTCGCGGCGGCGCTGCGCAAGGCGGGCGAGACGTACGCCATCCCCGAGCCGTACTACGTGGTGGCGTTTATCAACGGCATGGGTTACGAGGAGACCGCCAGGCTGCTGCGCGCCACCAAGCCAGTCGATCTAACAGCGGCCGCCAAGGAGGCCATCTGGGTCCAGCGCAGCGACGGCGCCAGCCAGCCGCCACCGCTGCCGTCGGAGCGAGGCAAACGCCGACGAACCGACACGAGGAACTCCCCGTCGGCGGGGTACACCACCCAGCTACCGCCTCGCAAGCGTACGCGCCGCGACTCTGGGAGTTGCTACACGTGCCACAAATTTGGTCATTACGCACGCGCGTGTCCAAAGCGGTGGGGGAGTCCGTGATGAGGAGGCACGCAATGTGGACACGAAGGCAGGAGGAGCAGGAGGATGGTGGCGTTGGATTCCTTCGAAGTATGGGAATTGCTTCATGTTGATATGGGAAACAGGGCACTTGGGTCTTGGGTTGGGTCGGTCCCTCTTTTTTCCGTTCGCTCCGGACATAGGCCGCCAAGTCAAGCATCGCAAGCAAGTTCAAGCGCATTTTCAAGTTTATCCAGGGATCAGATGAGCGCGGAGAAGAAGTCCCATAACGAGCCAGCGGATGCCCGAAAGGTCCGTACCGGTGAAAGCATCTTTGAAAAGATCCTTTTGCGTTCGTTATAAATAGCGGCGGTGGCCTCCAAGAAGCTGTGGCACTTCGCTTCCGAGCCGTGATCGGAGGAGTACCCGAGCGATCTGATTCGGTAAGCGCGCACGCAACACTCCTATTTTAGCTCAAGGCTCACATCATGCTGAATTGCTCACTGCCCAGGCTAATTCAAGAAAATACGAGCCATTAGGCCTCGTCCTCACCGATGCCAAGGGAGCTGGTGATAAAGAATGGGAGTCTCCGGGGTAAGACGGCATCGAGATGCCGACCTGGAGCAAGTGGCTGCAGGCAAGGGAGGGGATACGCGCTTGGAGTTTGATCACTTTCTAATCCGACTTGTCCAGCACAACAGCCCTCTCAAAGCCCCCTCGTCGCTTCGCGACCCCCTTGCAGCCCAGCCTTCGCGCCCGCCGCCCCGTTCCGCAGTCGTTGTTCCCACTCGATCACGATGATTTACCCGAAAGCAGTGTTCCGTGCTATCATTGCTCTCTCGACGGTGTCTGCGGCGGCTCAAGCGACGGTGGCGAGCCCTCGAACCACCAATAACGGTGGCAAACGGGCCAAGGGGGGGAGGTACATTGATACCTTTGACGCCTACGGTCAGGGAACGACGACGGAAGCGGTGCACGTGGCCTCTCCGTCCAACTACGGCGTCACTTCAACGACCCAGGCGGGTGTGCAACTTCGCAGGGTCACCTCGCCAAATGGCACGGGTGCCAAGTTCTCGGTTGCGAGTCCGACAAACGCAGCGTCGACCCCGTATACTGATGGGAATGCTGCTGGCATGAGCTCTAACAACGGCAAGGCGAAAATCAAGTCCGGGCAAGCAGTCGTCTATGGCCCTTCGCCATCCACATTGTCTCCCACAAACATCAGCAAGAGTGGCAAGGGAACCACAGCCAGCAACAACAACGCCTACGGTCCGGCTCCAGCGAGTTCGTCGCCAATAAACGGCAACACGAAGAGAGGCAAGGGTGGAAATGAAAGGGCCTACGTTCCAACTCCGGCAACCATGGCATCGAGCACTGGCAACAAGAAAAACGGGAAGGGTGGCAAGGGAGGTAATGAAGGCGCCTACAATCCAACTCCGACTACCACGGCACCGATCACTGGTAATGTGTATGGCAGCATGGCCGGGTCCACTGGTGGCGACTACGGCAACAGCAACGCGCAGTCGTCGATGACCGGCTCGGGCAACGGAAGCGGCTCCAAGGGAGGCAAGGCCAGCACGGCCGGGTCCACTGGTGGCGAC
>MBAC02008742.1:0-18879 GCA_001712635.2 Nothophytophthora sp. Chile5
CTGGTATAGTGCCGACGTCTACTGCGTTAGCTGCATGGATGAAGATATCTGGCCGAACGAGATGGGATTAAGCACGCGTGCTACGCACACGGGCCCTTAAACCGCAGGCATTTGATCCACCAGCATGACTTTTCGCTGTGGTTGGCGACTATTCAATCCATATGACATTCTTGTTTGAGCATGCGATTTGACCAGCATTTTCCTCATTTGCTGAAACGAAACTGAAATGAGTCTCAACATTTGAATTCCCCTTCTCAACCACACAAGACCAGCACCTCGAACATGACGTCCAATGCCATCGCCGATGTCGGTGGTGGCTCGACCGACCGCATGGGGAAGAAGATGCAGCAAGGCCCCGACACGCCTCACCCTCTTCCTGCGACCCACGTGGCCGACATCGACGGTCGCAACAGCGGGGCCTCGCCGTTCTTCGGCTGCTTCTCGAGTCTCATGCCCAATTGCTGCATGTCCACGATCTGTTCATGCGTCTCCATCGCGCAGATCCAAGCGCTAATGGAAAAATGCTACCAGACGATGCTATCGCGCCACGATGTCGTCAAATTCGGCCTGGGGATTAGTGCCTTCATGGCCATCGCGGACATCTTCATGACCGACACGACGCCGTCATCTCGTGTTCATGGGGGCGTCGAGGGCGACGACCACATGTTCCACCGCTCGATGGGATCTCGTCTGGAAATCTTCGTGCGCTGCAGCTTCTTCTTCTTCCTGGGCTACTCCGTCTTAGGATGCGTGCTTCGCGCTCTACTCCGTCTATGTAGGCATGCTTTGCATGCGCGTTCGCACTAAGTTCGAGATCGGCGGAAACGGCGGAGAGGATTGTCTGTCTGCTAGTCACATTCTCCGCGGCTTGTCCTGTGGCTCAGATGGCGTCGGAGCACACCCGGAGACTGCAACTTCCTCCCACGGACCGATACGCTGACACGCTGCCAGGCTACCCAGGCACGCCTCAATTCGAATTCGGGTGCTTGCTATACATTTTAGCCGGGGAATTCCTTCGACTACATGGATCGGGTAGCCGAACGTACATGGAAAAGCATGATTATCTATGAAGACACCGAGCGCATGGCTGACATTGTTCTGTCTTACGTCTTGAAGCCTCTGCACAACCTCCACATGGCCATTCATCGTGGCCTCAAAGACGGCAGTCTCCACGTCGCTGTCGTCGCTGAATGTTCATCCTCGGGCAGAATACGACCAGCTCGAGGTGGCCATTCCGGGCAGTAAAGGCCAGCGCATAGCCGAGAGACGACTCCTCGTGGCGGTTCACATGCAGCCACTTCAGCACCTCCAGGTGGCCGTGCAACTCAGCCCAGTCCAAGGGGAACATGCCCAAGCGGTCTGGACTCCAGTCGCAGCGGTCAGGATGGAACTGCGCGAGCCACTGCAAAACGTGGGCGTGCTCGCTCTGCGCTGCCGTCTTGACAACGTTCGACCATCTCGTGATATCACACGACAGCGGAAAGGGAGACCAGTGCGGACCTGGTCCTTCATGACCAATGGAGATAGCCGACATACTCATCAACGCTGGCTGCTGGGTGTCTCCGGAGACGATTTGAGAAGGCTTGACGCGAGGCCAGCCATCAGTTCCCACCGGACTGCGAGGAACATGAGTTCCGCCAGCCACGAGGACGCGAAGTCCTCTCGCGTGTACGTGTTGGCACCGCCAAATTCAGCCGCCGTCCTTTCTTCTTTGATTTCAATACTACCGTGACTGGCATTGGCGCTGCCATCAGGTGAATAGCGCATCCAGTAGAAGATATCGCACCACGTTTCATCTTGAAGCAGCAATTTCTTCACCAATGGCAAGGCGATGGTCTTCATTGCCACCGTCCAACTGCCATCGACGTCCTTCATCCGGAAAAGCACGTAAATCGTTCGGACAGCAGCCGGCTGGCCGTCCAAACCAAGATGAGAGTAGTCTTCCGTTCGTCGATCCAGGATCATCACGTCGTCCGACATCTTCTGCAGTAATTGGACGTTCGCGTGGAGATACGACGGGCCTAGACCCGTGAGCTTCTTGTCTCTGGCCAGCCGCCACGTCGTCTCCACGAGCTGTCCAGGGGTGACTTTCAGCAGCGATTTCTTCACGGCGAACGTGAAAGTCGCGCTCTGCCGCCTGGCGTATTGGCTCCAGCCCAAGAACGTGGGGCGGTTCTGGAAACTCGCTTCACTAGCGTATAGCAGACGGGCGTTAGCAATGGATTGGAGCGTCTGCTGCACACATTCTCGGCCTTCGTCAAGCGTGAGCGGCGTAAATTGAACAGCAAAGGGTGATATCCTGTCGCTCGAGCCCTGGTTAATGCGGTCGTTGTCGGCTTCTGGGTCGCCTTGGCGAACGTCATGCACCAAAGACTCCACAGTGATGGCGAACTGATCCCTCCGACGGACTTCCGCGGCCATCGTGGTGTTCTGGAGTCGTAGCGAATCGGTTTCGTGTGTCAATTGGACATAACAGTCGCGTTGGATTAATGTTGAAGGCGATGAGGGAGATGGAAAAGACGGCGGGAGCTCCAGATCCGCCAGGTCGAGTTGAAGCCGAGTGTCACCATCAAAGGCCCCAGTCAAAGCCGTCTGCTTCATGAGCTGCTGCTTCTGCAGCTCCAGACCCTTCACGATCCGGCGGCCTTCCCGAATCGACTCCTGTAGGCGAAAAGCGATGCACATACACACTTAATGAGCAGCTATTCATCCCTCAAGCAGTCTGGAATTGCTAGCACCTTCTTGAATTTGCTACGGCGACGATCCCGCGCATTGCGGCGGAGTTTCCCGAGCTGCGCAGACGATGGCAAGAGCTCTTTACCGTCCGCACCAGCGCCTAATGGTTTCCATGGTTCGCTTCGGATGTCTTCTTGCGCCTTTGCCGGCTCCGACTCGTTCTGAGACGGTGAAGACGCCACTGCATGTACACGCTCAAGTGTCGCGGCTTCCGGTATTGCAGAAGGCTCCAGGAGCTCCAGCACGTATCGGGACATCTCCGTCAGCGCCCGGTCATCGTCAGCGCCGTCGAAACTCTCCGCGGACCGTGCGTGCATTGCCACAATACCCGCCTTTGCCGTGTGGGGGGCGGGTTTCTACTGAAAGCTCGGTGCTTCTCAGTTGCGGCAGAACGTCGCATTGACATGCATAGGGGGGAACTGTGGGACTCCCCAGGCTGGAGCCCATCGATTGGATGATGCATCGCATCATGGCGCTGGACTCCAGCCTGACGGGCAGTGTCAGTTCGACAAGCTACACGGCCGCAAGCGTGGGGTGCGCTCGTCATCGTTGTCATCTCAGAAAGCCAATGGAAACGAGTGTAGAGATTGTATTTGAGACGCTCAGACTGATATCTGCATGCGCTTCCATTGGAGAGCAGCACGCATGTTGAAGTCGATACGCCCAGAGTGGGGGCTTTGAACCTGCGGTATTGACAGCAGTTTCGTAACGAGGCACACACGTTCCAGCACCTCAGATGGGAATTTCTCGCTTCGGGTCGCCGGCTGATGCTGCACTTCCACGACGCAGCAAAGCATGTGGGGACTCCCCAAGACAGGACAAAAGCACCTCCTGCCTCTATGTCTGCCTCAGCAGTGTCTGCACGTTGCGACGCTCTTGCTCCATCCACCTGGTGGCGAGAGGTTCAGTTTACTCGGTTCCGAATCGGACAGCGAACGCTATGTTCCCCTTTCAAAGATAATATTTAATCAGCTGAGTTTATCCCGTCACACATCATGATTTCGATTGCACTGTCAATATGCCTTCAACTCTGTTACACTTAGGCTCGGTTTCAAATGTTATATTTATCGCGCATACCTGTAATATATCATGGTACAGGATATTGCGATGATATGAATCCATACAGGATGCCAAGGTTTGTCTCTACCACATCGCACCGGCTGTCGAGGGTTCTTGGCGGGCTTCGAGGCCTCCTAGACACTCGAGCTGAACTTCGGAGCTGCATCCAGGTTCACCCTCCGCGCTCGGTCTTTGCAGTCTGCAGGTCGGCATCGTCTTCAGCCTCATTGTCCGAATCCCCCGCTGGGAATCACTCCCAGGCTCAACAATGCAGATTCAGATCGAGTCTTCCTCAGCGCCGATGTCGCGCAAACAGCTCGACCAAGCTGCAATCCCGACCTCCCACCTCCCTACCATCGTTGGCAATCGCGGGGGACGACGCGGAGCTGCAGCGGCGGCGGCTGCCGCTCAGGAACGCGACCCGAACGAGACGTCGACGGCCTGGGGCTCCGGCTTCTTCGACTGCTGCTGCGCCGTCTCGCCCACGTATTGCTGCATGGTCACGTGTTGTCCGTGCACCACCATCGCGTCGATCAAGGAGAGTCTGGGTGGCAACTACGAAGCCACGTTGCTGTACTTTGGCGGTCTGGCCTTCGGTGTGTGGCTGTGTCTCGGCCTCGCGGCATCCAACACTTCCAAGGGCCATTCCAGCGATATCGATGAAGACTTCACGATGCAGCCGGGATCTTCGAGCGATACAAGCGATCACCACCACGCCACATCGCACTTGACGAGGTGGAGTTTGGCTGCATTCTTTCTGTTGCTGGCATTTCTGCTGGGTGTATGGAAACTACGTTCGCAGACGCGTCGCAGTCTCGGCATTCACGGGTCAGTCGTGAACGACTGCGTCTCCAGCGTCTTCTGCTGCTATTGCGTGGTCTCTCAACTGCATCTGGAGCTCAAATGCCACCACGAAGACGCACTTGCCTCCCGATACGCACAGTATCAACGTCAGCGAAGCGACAACGACAGGGATACCAGCGCTGGGACTCGTCGAGTGGACACGCTAGCACCTTACGCTGCCATGTAGCAATCCCACAACGTTTCAATAGAACAGCAACACTTGCACGATAAAGAACGAAGTCATTTCAGCATTATAGCTGCCTGGTTTGAGCCACTTCAGACTACCAAAGGGCCTCCTTTTCGCTGATTTACTTGCAGTGAGTAGTGGCGAGAGTGACCACTTGTGCAGGGTCGAAGGTCGTGTCACCGACCGTGACGTTGCAGCTCGGCAGGTCGAGAGCCTCGATCTTCGTGAGCACCGCCTTGCACGCCGTACTGGCGCACATTTTGGTGCTCTGGTCCTTCGTGGGTAGCTTCGGACTCGAGAGGGACAACGTGTAGCCCGTATCCTTCAAGCACGTGCTCAGATCCTTGTCGCTAGCCAGCGGTAGGAGCTTGACCACTAGCGCCGACTTATCGCACACCTCGGCGTCCACGAAGGTCGCCAAGGCGGCGGCAGCAACGAGAGCGAGACAGGCGAGCAGCTTCATTGTGGAGGAGACAGAGTTGAGGAGGTTGTGGCGGGGAGTGTGATGGAAATCGGGAAATGACAGTGAAGAGAAAGCAGAGCTCATGCCGGTTGCCAGAGGAGTCTATCTGGGTACGATAGGGGCCTCGTCCTCTTTTCCGGGTCGTGATTGCAAGAGCATTCCGGGATTCCAGTCTGGCGTCGCCTTGATGTACGGCAGAACAGCGCTGACCTGTGATGGACCTCCTCAATGTCATTTCGGCAGCCAATTAACATGGGGCGAATGCATAGCGGTGGATGGTATCGCGCTGGACGCAACATGAAGTCAGCCTATTTCATGGGACATCATGCAAACGGAGAGAGACCAGGGCTTCGGACCCAGATTCCTGTCCCTTTGACACCAGGCATACCTCCATCATGCTGTCGCTACGACCAAATTGGCTGCCAGTACTACGACGTAGGCATTCACTCCCACGCCAAGGGTGCCATGGATGCCTTAGTCAAGCAACGACGACTGGAGAAGCAGGAATCTAAGAGGGTAGATATTATCTGACGTGGAACGTGAAGCGACGTAAATGCCATTGTTATGCGCTGTGTTCTACTGACAGTGGACGGCGGCGAGATTGAACATGTCCGCGGGGTTGAAACGAATGTCGCCGAATTTGATCTCGCTGTCTGGCATTTCCGTAGCCACGATCTTTCCTAGCAGGGCCTGGCAAGCGGAGCTGGCGCACATGCGGACGCCCTGCGCCAACGTGGGCAGCTTGGGATTCAACAGCGACGAGAAGGACAGGGAGTAGCCGCTGTCTTTCAAGCACGGGGCCAAGTTGGAGTCAGTCGCGAACGGAAGCAGCTTAGCTAATAGTGCCGTCTTCGCGTCCGCGTTCACGATGGTGGCCAAAGCTGTGGCTGCAATGGTCATAAAGCAGGCAAATAGCTTCATAGTGATAATCGGAAGCGAGTGACGTGGCGTGGCAGGACGGATGGGGATTCGTCTTGTGGGAGAATGACGAGCAGATAATACAACCCAGAGTATTACGGGTGGGAAGGAACAGCTCACGCCACGATATTGTCTTTGTTAGATCCCGGGTTGCGCCAGGATTCTGGGATGTCAGACGGAATTCGCTGTTCTACTTGCATCGGGTAACGGCACTAGCGAGCACATTCGCAGGGTCGAAGGTCCTTTCGCCGATCCTGACGGAGCAGCTGGGCAGATTTAGAGCCTCCACTTTCGTGATCAGCACCTTGCACTCCGGGTGGGTGCACATTTTGGCGCTCTGGTCACGAGTGGCCAGCTTCAGGTTCTTAGGAGACAAGCCGTAGCCTGTGTCTTTGAAGCACGGGCCAAGGTTCGGGTCGCTTGCCAGTGGGATCAGCTTGGCGATTAGCGATGGCGTATCGCACTCCGAGGCGAACGAGGCGGTCGCCTGAACAGTGGCGGGAAGGAAAGCGAGGCATGCGAGCAGCCTCATAGCAGTAGACGAAGAGGGGGAGACGTGGAAGGCTGCAGAGTGGAAAGTGGCGCAAATTCAAGAATGCCAGCAGAGAGAAGGCGCCGCCAAGTCGGTCTGAATGGCATTCAGACAGCGTCTAGTTGGGTGGGGAGGAGAATCGACTCACTTTCTGTACTTCTTCACGCATGATCTCTTCGTCGTCGTTCTCCTCTTTGATCGGTGTGGCAATAGCCCCTCACTAGCGTTGTCGAATGCCAGTAAAGCGGTGTTTCGACGCATATGCAGGCGCGGCAACCAACTCCAGGATAACAGATGGATGACCAAGCAACAGCTCTTTGCTGGGTAGATGAATCCTGCCACTGTCGTCAGCATACTCCGTGGGAAGCGTCACAGCAAATGGTGTAAGACGAGGGCTACCGCGCTGCTCCTTGCTTCTGTCTGACGCCAATACAATCTTCAGGCTTTCACCGCCGCCAATATGACTGACTGTCGGAGCTACGACGAAGCCTACTATGGCAATGCGTGGTGCGTTAATGGAACTACCCATTCCAGTGTCTTGACGGCGATTCGCAAGATGATCCCAGCATCAGCAACAACTCGCAACAGCAGCGATTATAAACGGAAGGGATTATGGTTTTCAAGTAGTGCAGTTTGAATTAAAGTGTCTTATTAGGGCTATTCTCGTGAAGCTGGGCGGATCGTGCGGTGCAGAGGCTTACAGTGGTTGGCGGCGAGATGGAACATCTCCACCGGGTCAAAGCTCGTGTCGCCCAGCTTGACGTCGCAATTCGGGAAGTTCAGACTGTCAACCTTCTTGAACAGGACCTGGCACGCAGTGCTGGAGCACATATGGACGGCTTCGTCCAGCGTGGGTAGCTTGAACTTTGCGGGCGAGGTGAGTATCAAGGTATACCCGCTGCCTTTCAAGCACCGCCTCAAGTCGTTGGCCGCGATCGGAAGCGCCTTGGCCAGTAGCGCCTCCTTATCGCAGTCTGCAGCACTCGCGGCGGTTGCCAAAGCTGCCGCCGCAAGGGTCGTCAAACAGCTAAGCAGCTTCATAGCAGTAGTGAATGGCGTGTCAGTAGCGTTGGATGAGGGTTCGTCCTGTCCTGTGGGGGAATGACGAGGCAATAGGTCAATGTAAGGTTGCTAGCAAAGTGTACGAGTGGGAGTATGAGCTGCTCACGGCATCAGGAGTTCCTTCTGTTAAGGCGCGGACTGTGACAGCATTCCAGGATATGAGGAACACCCTACTCGTAGTCAGCCAGTCTGTTCCATGACAAATGGCGCGGCCCCTGGTCTATTTGCAGTGAGTGGCGG
Organism: Nothophytophthora sp. Chile5; assembly: GCA_001712635.2. NCBI lineage: Eukaryota > Oomycota > Peronosporomycetes > Peronosporales > Peronosporaceae > Nothophytophthora > Nothophytophthora sp. Chile5. The sequence goes on from MBAC02008742.1 coordinate 8,041, forward strand.
CGAGGTTGAAGATGTCTGCGGGGTTAAAACTCACGTCGCCGAACTTGACATCGCAGCTCGGCATCTCCAGAGCCACGACCTTCCCGAGCAGGGCCCGACATGAAGCGCTGGCGCACATGTGGACGCCTTGGGACAACGTGGGCAGCTTCGGGTCCGAGAATGACACACTGTAGCCGCTGTGCTTGAAACACGGGTCGAAATTCACGTCCCTCGCTAGTGGAAGAAGTTTCTTGAGCAGATTCGCCTTGCATTCCTCGTTATAGGCCGTAGTGGCAGCAACCAGGAAAGCGAAGAAGCTGAACAACTTGATAATGAGGGAGCGGGTTTGTACTGGCTGGAGAAGGAGTTGCATTGCGGGATGGAAGGCGATAGAAAGAGTGACCATTATGAACTCAAAGCGCATGTGAACTTGAGAGAGAAGGCAACGGCTTTCTGGGACTCCAAGCTCAAACGGTCTGCACCCTCCTCGATGTATGGCCAAGTGCTTGGATACCGCCACCTACTGTGGCGAGACAACGGTCTCTTGGCTGCCGTTCACTCAGCCAAGTAGCTCGGTTTGTGGCGCGTATAAGCCATGAACGCCTCCTATGACGCACCCATTGCGGTGAACTGTACGAGTGAGGTCGGTGTATCGCATTTGCCTCCATTTTCACTCGTCCACATAGAATTATTCATAAGGTCAACCTGCCTGATGAAAATTGTTGATCCCTCCTGGTTCGATCTGGCTGTCGGGATACTGGAGTGCTCGTGGACGCTTGCGCTGTTCGAGGGGCAGTGTGGCTGTCCTTGAGCATTCACTATCAAGCTGTAGACACCAGTTTCCATCGACATGCAGCAGGCGATCTGTCAAAGCAACTTGAAGATGATGTATGTGGCTGTTTGGATATCCTTGACATTTCGCTTCCCAATCGTGACAACAGGCAGCTTCAACTTCAAGCAGCGGTGTTCCCCGTTCACCCACCGAAGTGGACTTGTTGTTGATTAGTCTGGGACGACTGACACTTTTGGCACAAATACAACAAGATGTGCTTCCATCGCGAAAGCGTCGGCAAGACGACGCCGTCTCTGTCGTGACGACAGATGGCTCATTTGGCCCAAGTGTAAGTATGGACTCGCACGCTTTCGAAGATGCTCAATCGGGAATGGGACTAATCAACAAACACAGCTACGAGGAGAGCACCATCGCATTGAAGCCTTCAATTTGAAGCGCGACAATGCTCGCGTCGTATATGTATTGTCTTGAGATTCTTGGCAGGAACTCCGCTGCATAACTGGCAGACGATGCGATGGAGGGTGGGACCTGCTCCTACCAGGCTGCCGACGTCAACCAGAGACGAGCCGTTTATCTATTGCAGCGTGCAACTTGCAGGCAGCAATTCGGCCGTCAACGATCGGCAAAGAGTTGAGAACGGGTGAGCTCCAGTCACTTTGACTCACGGTGCAACTCCTGTCCGCCTGTCCGGTGCAGCACTCCGTTCGTTATCAGCTTTTCGATGCCCCGTAAAGACTCTGCAGCCATTCCATCTCGATCTCTTGAAGTTCCTTGGAGCAGTCGAAGGAGGGGGCTTCCCGGTTCTTCGTCGCTCTAGCCCGACCAGATGCAGTCTGCATGTCGCTTGATCCTCGAACGCCTGACGAGTTCTGCCAGGCCTCGCCCTCCCGTCAAAGCCGTCGGTGTCTCTACTCTCACTTGCCAATTCGCCCCGACTTGCACACTCCACCTCCTCCCCAAACATCCACAATGAAGGCCGGAGCTTTCGTCGCTGCTGCCGCCACGGCGCTTGCCGCCCTCTCCGCCCCCACGCAGGTCTCCGCTGCCACGTGCGACACGTTGACGCTCGTCGTGACCCTGCTGCCGCTGCTGGCCGATGCCAACACGTGCGCCTCCGACACGGGCTACACGCTCTACCCGTTCACTGGCCTGCCCACGGCCGCGCAGCTGGCGCTCATCTGCGCCGACTCGACCTGCACCGGCGTGCTGGCCGACGCCGTGGCGCTGGACCTGCCGGACTGCACCATCTCGTACGACGGCGTCGACTACAACGTCAAGGACGAGCTCACGCTCTACGCGACTGCTTGCGGCGTGGCTCGCAAGTAATTCGGCAATCGAATGGTGTCCGCGACGGCGTCAACGCTGCCAAAGCCCAACGTAGCGTAGCGTATCCATGTTTTGCTCATGCTTTTGTCGAAAGAGGGAGCTCAATGTATCGATCTTTTTCTCCATGAAGCACACTTGTTCGTTGACCCTCGGTCCATTTGACGTCGCTCACCTGGCGCAGCAGATCCACCGGGATACACGAGACCACGAAAGCCCACACAATGGCGGGACAAAGGATCCTTCCTTCCCGACAAACAGCAGCCAGCGAAAGCGAACGCTTATCTTCGGATCGGCGGTCGGGAAGAACCGGCTGTGCCTCCAAAACGGTCAATTTCAGCGCTTCAGTTCAGCATTTCCTCGCCTGCCGACACACGAGAAGCCGATGAAGACTGGAGCGTTGGCTGCCGTTGCCATTACGGCGTTCGCGTCGCTTTCCGCGCCGAGTCTCGTCGCCGCCGCCGAGTGCGAAGGGACCACGCTGGCCTTCGCGCTCCTCCCGCTGTCCGGCAAGGCCACGCTCTGCGCCGCCGATGCCGTGTACACGCTGTACCCGTTCACAGGCATGCCTTCGTTCGACGAGCTCAAGGAAATGTGCAGTAGCGACGCCTGCACCTCGCTGCTGGACGCCGCCGCGGACGCAGATCTGCCCGACTGCGACGTCACGGTCGACGGCTCGTCCTACAACGTCAAGGAGAGCGTGAGCCTCATGCAGGCCGCCTGCAAAGTCATTGGCATCTTCTCGTTCCTCTGAGACGGCCTCCAAGACCCGCTCAATGTGTTGTCAATACAGAATCCGATGCCGTGCAGATTGCTTGCACTCTTGTTGCTTGTCACATTCCTTGAGATCGTTCAAAGCCTCGGAAGCTCCAGACCTCGGGAACTCGTGCCACGTTTCTCGCCGCCAGCATTTGGTGATGCCAAGCTCCGATGATCGAAGAAACCACGTGCTTTCCAAGAACTCGATTGTGTAGCCATATGCGCCCTGACATTGACGCACCCTTTTTTATCGCTCGACCCAGCGTCAGAACCGCTTCCTAGCTGCAGATCTAAGGGATATCATGCATGAATGGACTCCATGAACGCCATCGAATACGAACCGCGCGCTCATACTCAACGACGGATCTCGAGTCTGTATCCAGTTCGGGGTTAGCTCCAGATTGGCAGCAGGACCCAGAGGCTCTGCCTTCTTGCGCTCACTTTCGCATTCGCTTCCTGGTCCCCACCATCACTATCCACGCACCCTCGACACGATGAAGACCGGAGCTGTCGCTGTTGCTGCCGCCACTGTTGCCGCTCTCTCCTCCACTATGACCGCCGCCGACACGTGCGAGACCAGCACGCTCGTCTTCACGCTGCTGCCGCTGCTGTCGGACGCCAACCAATGCGCCACCGAGACGGGCTACACGCTGTACCCGTTCTCGGGCATCCCCACGGTCGAGCAGCTCGTGGCCATCTGCGGGAACCCGACGTGCACTGGCGTGCTGTCCGCCGCCGTCTCCAAGGACCTGCCCGACTGCACCATCGACTACGAAGGCGCCCAGCTCAACGTCAAGGAGCAGCTCACGGCCTACGCCACCACGTGCGGCGTCGCTCGCAAGTAGACACACCACAGCTAGACAGTCAAGTTCCAAGGTTTTGCAGTCTAGAGTTTGGCGATTAATAATATGGTACTCCGACTATCGGACAGGTCTTTCTAATGCCTCATGCTCGATAGGACGTCTTCCTTCCTGGCACAGCGGCGGCAGGTGCCGCCGTAGTGTTGGGGTTGAAGCGGACGGCTGGCGACGGCGCGAGGCGGTAGCCGTTGGTAGCTGGGGTCCCGCCGTTCATAATGGGCACCACATTGGGAGGAGGCGTGTGAGCTTCCACGATGTACACGGAGTTGTTGGCGTGGCCTGGCGTGAGCAGATTGCGGTCCAGACGGTCGTTTGTGTACAAGCTACGCTGCACTCGTGGCTGGTTCTGGTTCTGCAGCGTCGCCAGTTCACGGAGCAGTTTGCGCCGCTTCCAGACGAGATAACCGTAGGCTGCCGCCGCCAAAACGATCACTACGATGGCCACGATAACCACGTACATCCACCATTGCCAGAAGAAGCACGGCTTGCCCGAGAACGGCACGTAGCTGCTGAGAAGACTGCTCTTGCGGTCGGAAGAGCCCACGCAGTCACAGAGCGAGTCGTCATTGCTACTCAGCGACTCCACCGTGATGTTCTTGGTGGACGTGACGCCGTTCGGACAGTCGCTGGCTATTGCCAGTCCCACACGGTCGTTGTCGCGGTCGTGGACAGTGAACAAGCCGTCCATGAACACGTCTCCTAACAGGGTGAAGTCGCCTTCCGAGATGCCGAACACGCGGCATGTGGACTCGCCTGAGCCCGTGGAGACCACGAGTGGCCGCCAAATGTACTCGGCCGGGATAGTGATGGTGATCTGCTGGGAATTGTCGCCGTCAACCGCCAGCGAGATCGTCAGACCCGGCAATGAGTAGATGATCGAATCGGCGTTCGTTGGGTCGCACTCGTTCGAGCAGCAGGCCGTATTGTCATCGAAGAAGCTGTCGCTGACGTCCGAGGCGACGCTTTCGACCTGAGTCTTGAGCTCTGCGACCACCGAGCTGTACACAGCGGAAGGGAAGGCTAGATTGCTGGTGCCTGAGTCGATGATACTCCGAGGCGAATTGATCGTCTCGCAGTCCAATCCGAGACTCTGGCCGCCCACGCCAATGTCCGTGACGAGGACGTTGTAGTACTTGGCCTGGACCAGCGGCGTGTACACGATGTCTCCCGAGTAATACGTCTCGCCATTGGCGCCTTCGCTGCCGCCGAGTAAGAATTCGCCGGCGTATAGATACGAGTCGTCGTCGACAGACACGTTGGAGAGACTGAGTGCCTGTAGCGCCCCGCACATGAGCAAACTGAACGTGTTGCTCAGGCTGTCGGCGCTCGCCACCGTGTCGAAGAACGGCACGGGCGGATTGTCCGTGGGCGACGCGATCGCCTGGTACCCCAGACCGATGATGCCGTCGTACCCCGTGGAGATGAAGCTGTCTTCCGCCGTGATCTCCGCGAAGGGCATACTGGTCACGGAGCCCAGTCCCTCGGCCGAGAAGGTGTCCGCCACGATGTCTCCACTCCAGGAGCCGGACACGTAGCTCACGCTCACGCTCGTGCTTTGGTCCACGCAGGTATCTGAGTCCGAGCAGGAGTACAGGTTCTCATTGGTGAGCGAGCAGCATTCGGCTGTGACCACGGCGGTGTTGGCTGACCCGGTGTCCAGCAGCAAATTGAAGGAGTTGGAGCCTGAGCTGCCGGACGACGACGAGTACAGCGGAGAGCCGATGTTCATCTCCACGTAGTAGGCCAAGCCGGAGGACAGACCGATGAGCTTCTGCTGCAGCACGCTGCTGCCCGCCTGCGTCACGTCCAGTGACGTCGCCAGCGCCAGCAGACCGACCCATGCGCTGTGCAGTCGAGACGGCGAGTGCGTCACGCGTCTCCGTCGCATGCAGCAGCCGTTGCCATGGCTTGTGTGCATATTCCTCTAGCGATAGTCGAACCGTAGCTCTTCGAAGCGACGGAACCCAAAATAAGAAGCTGTAACCAATCCCGAGTGCACGGGGTGGAAGCTGGAATGGCCGAGCCCTGGAGGCAAATGCTGCAGTTCCACCGGGGCTGGAAGCGCGCGGTGGCGGCGGCGAGATGCTGGAAGTGAGCGCAAGAGCGGCAGGAAGCTGGCGATGGAGCCGGCGAATGCGATTCCTCGGTGCCCAACACCTCCCTTCTGTTTCCAATCGTAGCCACCTGCGATACGTTATATGTTGTGTCGTCTTTAGCTCGTGGCTCCGATAGAATGCGGATATTAAATCCCTGCGAGAGTGCATGTTTCGCGACTTTGGATGAACCAGATGATTGCATAACCCGCACTGTGCCAACCGTTGGACTGTTGCTTTGGGAGCAAAATTTCGGAGGGTTTTCGCTGGTAGAATCTGGTTGCGGCGTCTGGACAGGTTCAAGCGCCAGCGTTGTCGCACGAACTGCGCTGGAAAGTATAACGTTTGCGAGGTTCGTGGGATGTCACAAGCGAGAGGCGACGCTCTTGACCGATCCTGCATGGCCACTCTGGGCCTGAGATCTCGTCGTCCACAGTATTAGCAATAAATGCCACTTTTAGCGTTGGGATGCCGTTATTAAATCCACTTTTGCACGAGCAAAAACGGAGGAAACAGAAAAAGCCACAACGGAGAGGGAGGACGAGCCAGAAACAGCGTTAAACCACTTGAATATGGAAAGCGAACCAGAATGGAAGCCGAACCCACAGTCTGCCCAGCAGCTGGACCAAAGCCGGGCGTCAACATGATCTGGACACGATGATGACGGCTGTCGGCCCTTCCTCACTCAGGCCCTCGCTGTCCATTTTGGCAGATTGCAATTGTGCATGCTCGCGGTGCATGGAAGGAATAGCGAGATGCGTCGAGAGAGGTGTGGGGATCAATCTGTGCCCTGACAGACAGACTCTACAGTGACAACTGAGCTCTTGCTCGGATGAGGCATCCGTCAATGCTGGGGCCTCAGCTCAAGCCTGTCGAACACGCAACGGGCGATCAAAACGTTGACATGTGACAGTGACACAAACGCGATGAATGCTCAGGAGCTGATTGCCGATAGAGAAATAGGACAGCGTCACCATTCCCAAGTTGACAGCCTCGACCAGCTGCATGGCGTTTCAACCAATTGTGCCGTATCCTTCCGAAACACTGCAACCCACGCTGAGGTGGGCGCGCTTGAGGCGTGCTTCAAGTTGGACGAGCCGAATTGGCTGCTGAGGTGTCCAGGCTGGTAAGTTGACGCTTTCTGGGCCAGAATTTCTGGCAAGTTGCCTCTGACGTCTGGCAAGTTGCCATGAATTACTCTTATGTTCGGCCAATGTCGCTTAGGTACGCCCTTCATTCCTGCCGACCTCTTCACTAGGTGCGCACATATGTCTAAGTGCGTTTACCAGCTTAAGTGCGCACGCACATGAGCAAAGTGCGGTGGTTGGCTCGATAGAAGAAGCCGCGCAAGCCAAGCAAGCATCAGGCCATCGCCACTCCTCCTGATCCCCTCGTGCTGCGCCTGGCGCCGCCGCTGCCCTGCTCGCCATCATGATGAAGAAGAGCGTGGTGAAGAACCGTGCGCCCGCGCCCATCCAGATCACGGCGGAGCAGATCTTGCTGGAGGCGAACCAGCGCAAGGAGGAGGTCGCACAGCCGCCGCGCCGCCGGATCGCGGACGCCGCCGAGCTCAATGAGTACCGCATGGGCAAGCGCAAGACGTTCGAGGACGAGCTGCGACGCCAGCGCCACCACGTAGGCACGTGGATGAAGTACGCGCAGTGGGAGGAGTCTCAGGAGGAGTTCCCTCGCGCTCGCTCCGTGTTCGAACGGGCTCTGGATGTGGACTACAAGGCGCCCACCGTCTGGCTCAAGTACGCGGAGATGGAGATGCGTCACAAGTTCGTGAACCACGCGCGCAACGTCTGGGACCGCGCCGTCACGCTGCTGCCTCGCGTGGCGCAGTTCTGGTACAAATACGCGTTCATGGAGGAGATGCTGGGCAATCTCAACGGCGCGCGACGGGTCTTTGAGCGCTGGATGGAGTGGCAGCCGGATGACCAAGCCTGGTACTCGTACATCAAGCTGGAGCTGCGTGCCAAGGACATTCCACGGGCGCGGGCGCTCTATGAGCGCTACGTGGCTTGCCATCCGGGGGAGAAAGCGTACATTAAGTACGCCAAATGGGAGGAAAAGAGTCAGCGGCAGTTCGCGTTGGCCCGACGCGTGTACGAGCGAGCGCTGGAGGAGCTCCGTAGCGACGAGAAGAGTGAGCAGATCTACTTGGCCTTTGCTCAATTCGAGGAGCGGTCGCGGGAGCTGGAGCGCGCTCGCGCTGTGTTCAAGTACGCACTGGATACGCTGCCCAAAGCCGAAGCTCCAGCGCTGTATAGTGCCTTCATCACCTTCGAGAAGCAACACGGCGACAAGGAACGTATCGAAGAAGTGGTGATTGCCAAGAGACGCGTGGTTTACGAGCAGCAAGTGGCTGAAAACGCGCTGGACTACGACTCGTGGCTGGAGTATATCAAGCTGGAAGAGAACGAGGCGGTCGGCTCGCAGACCTTCGGCCTTGTGCGTGACGTCTACGAACGCGCCATCGCCAACGTGCCGCCCATTGCCGAGAAGAAATACTGGCGTCGGTACATCTACCTCTGGATCAAGTACGCGCTCTTCGAAGAGCTGTTGGCAGGCGACACGGACGAGAGCGGAGACGCGCCGCAACGCTGCCAGCAGGTGTACAAGACGTGCCTGAAGCTCATTCCGCACGAGACCTTCACGTTCGCCAAGATCTGGGTGCTGTACGCCAAATTCCTGATCCGCCAACGTGACGTGCAAGGCGCGCGACTGGCATTGGGCGAGGCGCTGGGTCGCTGTCCGAAGAAGAAGCTGTTCGCCAGCTACTTGGAGCTGGAGCTCATGATGGGCGAGATCGACCGCTGTCGGCAGATCTACATGCGGTTCCTGGAGTTCGACGCCCAGAACTGCGAAACGTGGCAGAAGTACGCCATGCTGGAGCGCCAAGTGGGCGAGATCGAGCGTGCTCGAGCCATCTACGAGCTGGCGGTGAAGCAGCCGGTGCTGGACATGCCCGAGATGATCTGGAAGCACTACATCGACTTCGAACTGGAGAACGACGAGCGCGACTTGACTCGCACGCTGTATGAGCGCCTGCTGGAGCGCACCAAGCACGTCAAGGTCTGGATCAGCTTCGCGCAGTTCGAGGCCTCCGCTCCCGGCGACGACGACGCGTTGAGTGCGGATCTCGAGCCGGCACGCGACGTGTTCGAGCGGGCACTAAGGTACCTGAAGGAACATGACGGCGATGAGCGGAAGGAGGACCGCGTGCTGTGTATGGAGACGTGGCTGGCCTTGGAGGAGAAGCACGGAGACGCCAAGATGGTCAAGAAGGTCAGCGAGATGCTGCCTCGGAAGGTCACGAAGCAGCGGATGGCCTACGCGCAGGACGGGGTACGTTCCGAACTGGTTGGGGTATGTGGGGTAGTGCTTGAGTTCCATGTTGCTAACTTTCACGGTCATGTAGACGGAGCTGGGACTGGAGGAGTACACGGACTTCATCTTCCCGGACGACGAGCAGGCGCAGTCGCATCTCAAGCTGCTGCAGGCCGCGCAGCTCTGGAAGCAGAAGAAGCGCGCGAGAGAAGAAGCTGCTCAGCAAGAGGAGAAGCCAGAGCCGGAAGAACCAGCCGCCAAGAGCAGCGAGGCCGAGGAGAACGACGCAGCAGACGAGTAAGCAAGCCACAGCGGGTGAGTGCCAGCACCATAGCCATCTCCGTTCGTATATGCAACGCACTTCCGCTACCTTCCAGGCGATCGTGACTGGTCTTCCTTCCTTCGCCAACCGACGTCTCAAAACTGGCGCATTGCTCGACCTCAACCTACAGCGGCAGATAAAAAATGGGGTGCAGCGCAGTGGCGCTCGCGTTCTTCAGACACATCGCCGCCAGCTGCTGCTCCACACGCTCAGCTTGCGCGTACTTCTGCTTGGCGCCAGCCTCGCGCTTCTCCCAATTGGCCAGCAGGTCGCCGTAGCCACGCAGCACGCGAGCGAACTCCATCTGGTCCGTGGGGGACAGCACGTCTTCGTGCTCGAACGATTCGACCACGCCGGTGAACAGACCTTCGCTGGACACAGCTTGGCCCAGAGCATGGCAACCCTGAGCGATCAGGCCCAAGACACGCGCCATGGCCAATGCGCTGCCGCCTGTGCCGCTCTGCTCTGCCTGCAACGTGCTCATGGCCTTGCCCAGCCACTCCATGGCCTCCTCAGGCTGCTTCTTGCGGAGCAACAGCTCGCCCAGATTCGTCTGAACCCAGGCTGCGAACGACGCGTCAGGACCCGACCCCAGTAGCGTGTCCTTGCCGTCCTCGACCGCCGTCGTCTCCACCCACGTCAGTGCTTCCTTCCACAACACCTCGGCCTGGTTCAGACTCACGAGCTGCTCGTCACTCAGCTCCGCCTTCGCGTCCTTCTCCAACGCCCGCGTGCTGGCCAGCGATAGCGCCGCGTACTGCGCCATCAAGTACGGGATCTCACGCCCCAGCGGCAGTTCACTGGCCTTATGGTCGCTCTGCTCCTCATGCTTCAGCACCACGTCCTTCTTCTCACGAAGAACCTCCACCGCCTGGACGAACAGTGGGTCCTCCACTGCTTGGGCCAATTGCTCCGCCCCGCCGTGAAGCTCCGAGCCAATGAGCTCGTAGATCGTCCACTTGAGCGGCACCGTAGCGTCCTTAGGGAACAGCTGCGTGAACGCGTCCTTCTGACACCAAGCCGCGGCTTCTTGCGGTCGATTGGCGCGGAGAAGAAGGCGAAGCATGCGCTCGTGCTCCGCCACGGGCCAGTGCATCACGCCGCCACGCTCCTCCATCACGCGGATGGCCCCAACATAGTCCCCCTTCATGAAGAGCGTGGTCAGGAGATGGCGCAGCGCCGCCTGCAGATACACGCTCTGGAACCCCATGGCGGAACGGCAGATCTCCACCGTTCGCTCCAGTTGGGGGAGGGCTCGAGCCGCCCGCGTGCAGTTCGGGAGACGGCGAGCAGCCTCCGAGTCCTGCTCGCAGTCTCCGCGGCCCAGAAGGACCTTGGCAGCCTGCTGGAACTCGGGCAGCGACTGCAGCAGCTCGC
>MBAC02008743.1:0-17412 GCA_001712635.2 Nothophytophthora sp. Chile5
GAGCGCGCTGCTCGATGAAGACGAGCGGATCGCAGCGTCGGCTGTGTACAACTGGTCGAACGTGTTCAGCTTGTATGGCAACCACACGCTGCGTGGCGCAGGGGTCGTTGCTGGATCGTTCCACAAAGCCATTGAGCGGATCTTCCGGTAAGAAAGAAGACCCGGGGAGAACGGGAGCAGCGCTGACCTGTATGACCGTTGGGGCGTTGCGTTGTCTAACACGCTTGTTGTACTTGTTCGCGCAGTGCTTCGGAACGTAGAGATACACCGACATCCCCTGGCACAAAGGCGGACGGTCGACGTGGGGGAGACTCGTTCTTCGTACAAGACGACCAGTATATTGGTGGAATTCCCATCGTCCTGCTCCGACGAGCAAGTATCGAGGCTTGCAGCTCTCTGCTGACTATTCACGCCCATGTGCCGGTATGCTATCATCCAAGTTGCTGCTTCCACGTGGATATTGCGAGATGCTAACGTGCTGTTGTTCCTCTGTGTCTGAACCAGCGAGCGTTGATCAAAGAGGCCGAGAAAGAGCTCGTGGCGCCGTCAATGGCCGACATCCCAGGTCTGTACTCCAGTCTGCCCAAGTACACGAGCTCCAACGTCGTGGCGCTCTTGATGACGGCAATCAAGACCGAGACGGATCCGACGAACCAGCAGATGATGATGTGGATCATGACAGTGGCCATCCAGCAGGAGGCGTCCTTCTGGACAAACGGGCTGGCATCCAGTCGCAACTCGCAGGTGCCCTTCACGATCCTACTGATATGCTCCATCGTCAGCAAGTCGCAGAAGTACAAGCCGCCGGTGCTCTTCACTGCCTTCGAGTGTCTGCGGCATCTGTCTCTGGTATGCGATGAAGTGTTCTTCCACCACGCGAACTCGGTGGTCCATTTGGTGAATGCGTGCTGTGACTTTATCACCAACAGCGCTCCCATCCTGCGCTCGGCTCGGGCGCCATTCTATCTGGATGGCCTCATGGCTGCGGCGTACTACTGCATCATCGAATGGATCGTCGCGGCGCCGCTGTTGCTAAGCAAACAGCAGGTGATCGCGAAGATCATCACGACCATCGTCGACGGCAACGAGCGGATCCAGTCGTTTGCGTCTAAGTCTACGGCTGTGGCGGTGCGCGAGGCAGCGCAGAAGCTGGTGAACATGTTGATGAAACACCACGTTTCACACGCCAACAATGCGGGCGCGCTCGCCACGCATTCGTCGTTGCTGACTGAAAAGGTAAGAGGGAGGAAGAGTTATGCATGTGGGGAGGCAGTGCTATGTATTGGTCGCTAACGCCCTTGGTTTTGTGTTGATAGTCGGTTCTGGCGCAGTTTTGCAACCGCGACGACGAGGCGGACATCTATCGCCATTGCCGATTCTTCTCGGTGAACAAGAACGCCATTCTGACGGTGATCGAGAAACCCCCCAACGCAGTGGGGGCAGGCGAAGCCATCCTGATCATGCGGGACTCCACGGGTCGTTACGTTTGGCGCTCCAAACCTCGACACCTGGACGGGCCTCGTCCGAAGAGCATTGCGGAGTTTGAGAACTTCTGCGAAGGGCCTGCTACCAATGTTCGAAAGAACGATAGTGACTCGGAGCTAGAGTTGGACACGGACGGCAGCGACGTCCTGGACGATAGCTATGGACGCATAGGGCAACAGGACGACGAAGAGGAAGACGAAGAGTACGAGAGCGACGAGGCACCTCGGGTGGCAGACCCGCTGTTGATGGCTATCCGCGACACGCAAGCCAACACTCAAATGATGAGCTGGCGCTCCTCGACCAGTGGGAATCTGGGCGGCGTGGATCCAGACGCAGACCCACTGAAAGTATTGTCGGGCGAGGGCAATACCGGCATGAGCTCCGTGATCGAGCGGAAAGCGCAGGCTGTTGGGCGTGATGAAGCCCGCGGTACTCAAGACGCGGTGTTTATGAACTTGCTGGTATTGCAAAGCAACGAGGACTTATTGGCTGCTCAACCAAAGGGGCCTTCGCGTGGAGTCAAATGCAGCAGACCGCCGCCACCGGAGAAGGATCAGGCACTGGAAACCTGGGGCGTCTCCCGGCGGATGATGAACGAGTTGGGTTTCCTGTCGGTCCGCAACTGGGGCTCGGTGTTTGCCATGGACTCCACAGCTTCCTCGGACTTCCTCCGAGACCTGGAGACGCTCGACAAGCTGCCAGACCGTGAGACATTCGACATCTCCATCGCATACGCGACCACCGGCACTTCACGTGGTGGTTACGACCAGATCCACGTGGCCACCGCGAGCGATGTACGTGCAGGTTACGTGGAGCTCGCCAAGAACTACCAGCTCTTCTTGGCATCCATGGGCGATCAGATCGACGTCCACGAACACACGGGGTACACTGGCTTGGACGCTGACCTCGTGCGCGGACGGATGCTCTACTACTCGCACTACAGTCACGAAACGTGCATTTATGTGCCCACTATGCAGGTGGAAGGCGCAGTTGAGAGCGATAGCGACAGTGACAGTGACGGTGAGGATCCGGAGAAAGCGAATGCCAAGGCGCTCTTCCAACGTGCCAATGTGCTCATCGTGTGGAACGAGTGTCAGCAGACATACCGCCCTGGCAGCGTACTATGGGACACGACGTTCAAGCTGCCCATGCCTACGTCGGGAGTGGTATTGATCATTGATCCGCTCGGCAACGATCTCTTCTGCGTCCACGTGTGTCACGATTCGTCGCCGCTGTTCAACCAACGCGACGTCATCGCCAATGGAGAGGACAGCTATGTGGATGAGGCGGACGTGTACACGAGTCGTGTGCTCGGTCCTTTGCAAGACGGCATGGTGGTCAACGGCGCTTGGCTGGCTCCACTCGTGCGCCAGACGGCCATTAACGCCGCGATGCTCTCGCGCTCCTTCCACCGTTACCAGCATGATATTGGTGCCGTCTCATCGTCGCCTGTAGGCGCTGAAGCCAACCGCGGCAACATGATCACGTCGTTTGTGGAGAAGCACATACATCCGAAGCTGCCCGGCGAGTTCTATGGTGATTTGTTCGCGGATCTCACTGGCGAAAACTAATCGTGCGCTGCCGAAGGACGAGAAACGGTGTGGTATCGGTATTATCTGTTCATTCTTCAGGCTGGGAGGCGTTTCAGCGTCATTTCTTTTTTCTTCTGCTGCTTGTAGAGGGCTCTTCAACTTGTTGTTTCAACCTTTTTGTGTTTGCTTGCTGCTGTCCGCAGCAATCCGAAGGAGTGGCTCGCATGATATGGTGATCAGGTCAGATTTTGGTGGGGATGAAGCTGTCATTCTTTTCCTAGAGCACTATGTTTAGGTCGCAGGCAGCAAGAGAACGAAACGACCGAGCTTCACACACAGGAAGGTCGAGTGTGCAGGTCTACGACTCGAGTGGCATCGCATCGCATTGCAGTTGCTGTTGCAAAGCAGACAAGCGACCGCCGCAGATCCGAGGTGAGCTGAAATGAGCACGAGAGCGGCGGCATGTGGGCGAGGATCCTTCTCGTTCGGGTCTTCGCGCTCGTCATCGAAGAAGCCGGCCGCAAGTGGCGATCCGGATCAACACGGGGAAGGCACAGGTGCATTGGACGGCGCAGATCAAGTGGACTCTCCGGCAAAAGGGTCGAAGGCTGCAGAGGTGGCTGGCGTCATGACAATCAGCGAGACGGATACAAATGAGCGCAAGATGGAGGGGTTCCTGCTGTTTCGAGGACGAGTTCGTCGACGTCGCTATTGCATTCTACAGGGCCACTTGCTGCGCGTGTTCAAGAGCAAACCGACTGACTGTGCGTCCCCCGGCGTCCCCAAGAAGCAGATCAATGTGGTGGGCGTGAAAGACGCGCTGGCACTTGAGAAGAGCGTGCGCGTGGCGCTGCTGGGTAGCGGAGACGCGGGCAGTTTCGAGAACACGCTCGTGATCAGCACGCACAAGTCGAAGCTCGTGGTGGCGGAGGCCGAGACGCACACGGAGAAGGAGCGCTGGCTGCACGCTATGTCGACCATCCACTTGGTCTCCAGCGACAGTGAGAAGACTTTCTTCCAGTCGTTGCTCGAAGCGGAGGACTTTGATGCCCATCTGGCCGTGACGCTGCTGCATAAGCACCGCACCAATGTCGTGGCCACAGAGCTAGTGCTGGATCGCCTGGCCTCCTATGCCGAGCAGAACGTGGACGACGTGGAGTTCTACATCCAGCAGATCGTGCATCTGATCGTCAACACAGAGCTGGCCGCGACCGCTAAGCTCGTGCACTTGCTGCTGTCCATCTGCCGTGCCAAGGCGTATGTGGAGCACCTGGGCAACTGCATCCACTTGGCGTTGCAGCTCTTCTGGCTGCTGGAAGCCAAGATCGAGGACAAAGACCCCAAGACGTACAATCTCTGTGCGAAGTTGCTCATGTCCATCGAAGCCAAAGTCGTCAACCAGCAGTTTGAACTGCCCAGTACACAAACGGCTGATGACGTCACGCGGCATCTGATGGATATTCCACACATGAAGGAGAGACTTCAGCAGATGACAGCAGCGAATGAATGGGAGATCGAGAGCAAAACAGCTCTACCGCGACCACCCGAGATCCTGACGTCTCTCGAATCCGAGTCGAGTGATCCAACTGGTTCTCTTTCACCACCTGGAGCACCACCTTCCGCTTCGATATCGTCAATTCGCAAGGAGATGCCTAGCATTGGCGCTGCTGACGTTGGAAATGGCTCGCAGCAACCCGCGCTACTGCTTCAGTGGATGGAAAAGGAGCGTCAGAAGCGATACAAGTACTTCCATCAACAGCGCGACTTTGTGAAAGCACTCACGGACATTTCGGAGCGGATGCGCGCCGTCGATCCGCCACAGGAGCGTAAGAAGCTCTTACCAGCCGAACTCAAGGCGCTGGTCGTCCCGGACATGGCTTACGTGCCTCTCGGACGGGTTTCCGATCCGTTCAGCCGCATCACACGAGTGCTCGTCGACGAAGGCACCGTCTTCTCCACGCACAGTCGCGCGCCATGTCTGCTGTGCTTCGAGGTGATCGAGGACCAAGTCAATTCTGCAGGCCATCGTAGCTCCACCGTCGCCAAGACGATGCCGAAGGCCTCACCACGCGCGTTAGGCTCCGTGGACTCTTCCGGATCACTGAGTTCGTCTGGGTCAATACTGGCGAGCGAAGAAGCGCAAGTCGCCGCCCTCATCAAGCAATTCGCCATCAAAGGGCAATTGATCTGCGTTGAGAACGCGTCGGCCGCGGACGAAGATGACGAGGACGACGTCGACACTGGCAACGACAATACTGACGCAGCGGGTACATGCAGTCGCCGAGCGAGCGACTCGCCTCCCTTCGTCCTGCCGGACTTGGAGTCCGTAGTGAATTCCCCGTCTGCCACAGCTTTGACCCCAAACTTTGACGCAGCAAACGAAGCAGGATCGAAGGAGTCCCCGTCTAAGGCGGACGACACAGATTCCCGCCGTCTGAGTCTCATCCGAGGCTACTCCAAGACGGCGTACGAGCTGGGACTCTCCAAGCTCCTCAACGCCAGCGACGTCTTCGGCGAGAGTTGGCAAGCAAAGAAGGAGCGCATTCGAGCTTCGTCGCCGTTCGGACACTTGCCCGGATGGAATGTCATCTCTCTGGTACGTTCGCGCTTCTTGAAGCTGATGCGTTTCCGTGGGTCTTTCGTTTTGTACTGAGTCTTGCTCGGGAACGTGTCGGTAGATCTCAAAGAGCAACGATGATATCCGCCAGGAAGTGTTCGCGATGCAGCTCATCACGACGTTCCAGACCATTTTCCGGGAGAGCGAGCTGCCGCTCTGGCTGCGGCCTTATCGTATCGTGTCCACCGGTCGAAATAGCGGCTTACTCGAAACCATCACGGACGCGCAGTCGCTGGATGCTCTCAAGAAGCAGAACGGCTACACCGGCCTGCGCGCACACTTCGAGCGTACGTACGGCACGGGCGATGCGCTCAAGACGGCGCAGCGCAGCTTCCTCCACAGCCTCGCAGCCTACTCGGTCGTGTGTTACCTGCTGCAGATCAAGGACCGACACAATGGGAACATCCTGTTAGACACGGAAGGCCACCTTGTGCACATCGACTTTGGCTTCATGCTAGGTATCGCACCTGGCGGCAATTGGAGCTTCGAGACGGCTCCCTTCAAGCTGACGAAGGAGATGGTGGCGGTGCTGGGAGGCGTGTCCTCTGCTCTCTTCGGGGAGTTTGTGCAGCTGGTGGCGCTCGGCATGTTGGCTGCTCAGCGACACGCCGACAAAGTCGTCGCTCTCGTGGAGATCATGATGCACAACTCGACCTTCCCGTGTTTCCAGGGCCGCGACGTGTCCCGAGACCTCCAGAAGCTGCGCGGCCGGTTCTTACTGCATTGTTCCACCGAACAAACCGTCAAAGCTGTCGTCAAGATGATCCACGCAAGCTACAAGAACAAGTGGACCAAGCGCTATGACCAGTTCCAGAAGATCACCAACGGCATCGTTCCTTAGGGCTGAGAGCAAGTACTTCGACGCCTCCCTGTTCCGAGATGAACTCTTCCCGCCTTAATCTATTCTTCGTCTTCAAAATGCGCGATGGGAGAGCATACCCTGTCTGTTAGCCGGGTTCTTGGGATCGTTGGCTTGCACGCTACATTCGCATCCGTTTAGCGGCAAGAGCGGCGTCCGAAGCATCCGGCTCGTAGTCGAATTGTGAGAGACTGAGGTCTTCCATGTTGAACTGGGCATTCGACTGGGCTTGAGCCATTGCGGAGCGTTCGGTCTTCACCATGGAGGGTGTGGGTGGGTGGTTTGCGATCATCATGCGCGTAGGTGGAGGGGTGTTAGCCGTATATGGACGCAACGGCTGACGCGGCTGATGTTGGTTGTGCGTACTCACAGATACTTCCGTGGTCGTAACTGTGTTGGCAGAAGTTGATCTCCCCATCACCGCTGGATTCTTGGTTTCTTCTGCAGCCTGAAGTGCAGGGGTCCGAGGCGCTACCGCGAGAATACCGGAAGGAATCGGCGCTGGCTGTTGATGCCCAACAGTCCTGTTGTTCCCGGCCATCGGATTAACAGGAACTTGCGGCGGCTTCCACTGCTGTTGTTGGCGCTGTTGATGTTGTTGTTGCTGCTGCTGCTGTAGATGTTGCTGTTGTGGCTGCTGCTGCAGAGGTTTCTGGTGTTGCTGTAGAGGTTGTTGCTGCGGCACAAATCCTCCTTGTTGGACTCCAGGCTGCAGCTTGATTTGTGGCGGTTGAGCAGCCACTGCGGTACCAAGCGCCTGCCGTTGCTGTTGCTGGGCCGGCAGCGTCACGTTTGGTGCAGCCGCTAGAGGTGCCATGGGCCGGTTGGAATGCACCTCCTTGATATGCTCCCGGTCGTAGCACGAGTTGCCCAGGTACTCTCCAAACAGCCGCAGCGCGCGTTTACGGGCGTCCGAGATGCTGGCCTTCTTGGCTTGCTCCAGCGCAGCACAGATGTCACGCTGGCCATCCGACGAGCCGAATCCCACGTCCTCGTGGCTCGTGCCGTCCTTAAGCTCGATGCGTACCAGTGAACTGAACGCGAGGCTCCATCGGTCGCCACGCTTCTCCCTCTACCAGAACAGGCAAGCACCAACGCCAACACATCAGCTTTTGACACCCTCCTCGCAATTAGATGCAAGAAACGCCACCTACAAACTCCTCTTTGCACTCGATGATCCGGCATGACCAGCCATTGAAGCCAAATGCGCGGTTGGCCAACTCGATGGCCTTGCAGCTCTCAATGTACGTGAGCTTGCGGCCGCCCGGTCCGGGGCGGCGCGTGAGGCTGTCCTTGCCCAGCTTCTGGTGCAGAAACGCGTTCACATTCTGCTCGTCTTCAGCCGGGAACGGCACGCGTCCGAAGCGTGAGCCGCCGCCGACTTCGCCGTGCGGGACCAACAGCCCAGCCACCAGTTGCTGGGAAACGAGCGTCGCCACCATCTGCTTCATTTCGTCCGTCATCTCGGCACCAATACCGAGGCCACCGACACTAGAAGAAGCAGGAGAAGCCGACGGGATCTCTACCTTCGGCTCGTACCCGCCGCAGCGGGCGACGCCGGCTGGGGAGTCATTGAGGCGGCGTTTCATCTTCAGGTCCGAGGCTTCGTCTTGCTTGCGGAATGAACAATTATGAATCCGCACTTCGGCCCAACTGCAACAAATTGACAATTTGAAATGACGAATCAGTGAATCACGTATTTGGTCAACTGCTTGCAAAATAATGCAAACACAGACAACCGACAGGATAATAAAGAAGGTAATGGGCCACTAAATCCATTCTATTATGGTTTGCCTCACACATTAGCTCAAACATCGCTTATATAAGAGTTATAAATTCAATAAGTACGAAAATGCGCCATCCTGTTGTGCAAATTGCTGAAATTGGCCATTTCTTTTTTCTTTGAGTTGTTGTGACCGTGTGCATAGCATGGCCTTTGAACACTTGGCAGCGTTTGGCAAGCTGGCAGAGCGGTACCACTTCGCCTCCTTTTTGTCCAATTGTATTGGAGAACGGCGTCTTGGATCCTGCTTCTGGGATATGATTCGCCAAAAAGCCGACATCCCGCGATCGACAGGCCGCGTGTGCAGCGCTGGCGCCGCCGCATCGTGGAGCTCATTTCCCCCTTTTCCAGCCGCACACACAAGCCTGAAGCTGTTGAATTCCAGTCATGTCGGACGTGAACACGCTCGTCTTCCAGCCGCTGCAGCAGTTCTTCAAGAACAGCGTGCACCTCGTCAAGAAGTGCAACAAGCCCGACCGGAAAGGTGCGTTTTCCGGCTCGTGTCGGCCCCGTAGTGGGCTCCAAACGCGCGATTATAGGACGGAAACGCGGAGATCTGACTTTCCTGTTTGCGTTTGCTTTTTGCGCGGCCGCAGAGTTCGCGCGGATCGCCGGCGCCACGTCCGTGGGCTTCCTGATGATGGGCTTCATCGGGTTCTTCGTCAAGCTGGTGCACATCCCCATCAACAACATCCTGGTCGGCGGCGGCGGCGCCTAACTGTTCTGCTGGCAAATTGCCGTCGACTGCCCCGCGCTTTGCCCTCCATCGCACCTTCCCGCGCCCTCCTCGATGCCACTGCAGACTGGATAACAAGGTGCCCTGATGCTTTCCGCTGCCATAGCGCTCGGTTGCCTTCGTATTGTTGTGTCGACGGATAATGCGACGCGTGGCAACCGATAGCAGAAAGATCCACCGGTTGTTCCTGATCACGTGAGTGAGTGGGGAGAGAGGAGGCGAGTGGAGACGAAGCGAAGGCGTCGATAACTCAATAGACAGTAGCTTTGCGTATTTCCATCCGCGTGTATTGCTGCTGCCTTTCTGCATGAATCAATGCGCTCTGTGAGGCCCCGCTGATCGCCACTCCACCCCTTGGACCCGTTCAACGTGACGTGGCATATCTTTTGGTGTAGGTGTATCTCTGCTCGCAAGCGTCACCCTCTATCTGTCATGGAAGCGCTGGAGCCACGACGCCCCATCAAGAGGCTCGCGCGGCGCTCGATGGTGCTACGTAAACGGCAACCCGCTCAGCGCGCGGGCTCGCAACGCTCAAGGCGATTCTGCAGTTGCTGCTGTGTCGCGACCCGGAAGACGGCGGTGCTGACGTCGACCACAAGAACATGTACGCCTCACAGTCCGCCTCCAAGAATTTCCTGGCGCAACTCTTAGCGACGACAGCTTGTGTCGTGGCCTGCTGCGTTGGGATCGCGCTCGATTCCGCGAAAAAGTTGAACATGTATCACTGCTCGCCAGAGCTCAAGGGCAAGAGAGGAAAGCCAGTGCTGAGCTGCTCTTTAGTTCTTACTGGTCACAAACATCCGCTTGGGCGAGCTGGGGCCTCGCTTCTTCTTCTTCTTCTGCGTCTTCTTGGCCTTCTTCTTTCCAGCTGCAGTACGTATCCGTTGCTTTTTGGCCTCCTGCTGCGCTGCAAAGTCGTCCAGCCGCTTGATGACGTCCAGGTTCTCAGCAATGCGTGCGAACATGAGCGGCGTGAAGCCGTAGCAGTCCTCCAGGTCCGCTCGGGCGCCACGCTCGACCAGTAGGTACTCCACGAGGTCTGAGTAGCCCTTGAAACACGCGATGTGCAGTGGCGTCCAGCCCATGACGTCCTGACGGTCCACATCGGCACCACAGAGCTCCACAAGCTGCGCGATGACCTCGAGGTAGCCGCGAACGGACGCCCAATGCAGCGGCGTGAAGCCCTCACGGTCAGCGAGTTGGGCGTCGGCGCCCGCCTTGAGAAGCCGTCGGAAAAGCGCCTTGTTGCCCATGATGACGGCATTGTGTAGTGGCGCCAGCAGCGACGTGTCGTCTTGCTGATTCACATCTGCGCCGCGATCCAGCAGCAGGCGAGCAATGGGCTCGTGATGTTGCTGGATGGCGATGTTAAGTGCGAGTTGGCCTGTCATTGGGTCGCGGCAGTTCACGTCCGCACGCTGTAGTAGATGCACGTGAACTTGGAGGATGTCGCCGTCCCACACAGCCTCAGGTAGTGAGCTGGCCACACACGGAAGCCACGAGAAGTGGCGACGCAGTAACATTCTCGAAAGCGACTGGCAGTCCCATCGCATTTGCACACGCAATTGATACCCAGGACGCGACTTAAGAGTCATGCGCTCGCGGATACGAGCTACAGCTTCTTGTCTTCGTGCGAAATCCTCCTGGACAAAGCCCAAGTGGGCCAAATCCACACGCGGACCATCAGTCCACGCACGGCCGAGCTGCTTCTGCTGTGTGATACGAAGTCCGTCATCACTGTCTGCCGGTCGCTGCGGCTTTGGACGAACGGCGGGGAACACGTAGGATGCGGCTCCGCCTGGTAGAACCTTGATGGAGCTGCCCACAGGCTTGGTCGTCTTCTTGTTTGAGGAGGTTTGATCCGTTTCCTCAGCTTCGTCGACGTCCTCCTCTTCTCCGCCCTCGTCACCTTCCTCCTCTCCTTCCTCTTCCTCATCTTGCTCGTCGCCATCCTCATCATCCAAAGCTTCCTCGTGATCATCATGTGGTTCGTCGAGACTCTCCAAACTGCCCGAAGTCATTGTTGTTCTGCTTCAGTTGCTGGCAGCCAGGACATCTAAAGCCGTTCACCACCGAAATAAATAGGCCGAGTGTGCGTTTCATCTGTCGCCCTCACCGAAAAGTCCGGGTCGATGGCAAGACGCCCTCAGAGCCATGCAGTTCCACGCTGCAGTTCCCAATGAGACCGACGCCACGGTGGCTGTCCTCTATGGCGGCTCGTATATCCAGGATGACGGCTCCCTCAACCATTGGATCCAGGGTGACAGAGCTGCAGATATGCCTCAACCCGGCAGCCTCGGCAAGGCCGAGTGGCTTCTCCGACCTGGCGAGTTACAGTCGACCCGTCAACGTCAACTACCGCAGCAAGACCAGGGCTACAGCGTGGCGTGGAGCCCGACCAAGAGAGCTGCAATGGATGCAGCATCGTCCCGAAAGCTTCGAGCGGCGCTGGACTTGACGCCTGAACCCATCAACTACCTGCGACTACGTCGAACGGAAGAGAGCAAACGCGCTTCGCTTCGCAACCGCAACGCCATGGCCAGTGTGGTCGCCCAGGAGATTCTCGTGCCGTCCGCTGCTCCACCACCTCGAGTTGCTGCTTCTAACCCCAGCACAGTACCTCATGAACTTCGTATGCCACACCCAAGTCCACCCAAAGCTCTGGTTGCCGCGCCTTCCCCACCGCTACCTCAGCTCAATGGTCGCGTTGACGACGTGGCACTAACGTCAACCACGCAGCACTTGGCCCGCGAGCAGGAGGAAACGCAGCTTGAAGCACATCGTGCCACTGCTAAGGTCCACGCGCTTCTCGCCGAGTTGCGAGCGTCCAGCGGCGCCAGTCTGCACAAGTTCACGCCGCTTTTCAAACTGTATGCGCGCCGACGACTTCGCTCACGTTGGCGTGTCTGGCGACGCTACGTGGCCTGGCATGCACAAGAACAGCAGCGTCTCCAAAAATTGGCACCGTTCGCCGTCCACATCCAACGGGTTTTCCGCTTCCGTCGCCATCGCTGGATCTGTCGTCGCGAGCGGTTGGAAGCCTTGTACGCACAATGGGAAGCAGCGCGCACGCTTCAGCATTGCGTCTGCAAGTGGCTGCGACGACGGCAACGCATGCTGCTTCTGACTGTCACACACGCCACGAGACTCCAGGCTTCGTGGCGGGGTCGACGAGCACGCAAACAAGTCAAACGCGAGCTGCAGACGCGATTGCGATCGATGTTGGCGACGCTCTCGCCGACTGGAGACCTGCATCGTCTACACGAAGTCACTCGAGGAGATCGCGCGCTCGCCGCGAAGGTGAACGCCATGCTGACGCTCGTTACGGAGACCCACATGGCCGTGGAGATGTCGCGTGGCCAACAACGCGCTCCCAAGTACGCGGCTATTGCTGCCCGTAACGTGGCGCGACCGGTGAAAGCCACACGGCGCCAGCTCTTCCATGCCGTGCACGAGCTGCGTCAGTTGCTGATGGACCGCGAGTGCATGCTTCAGGCTGCGACGGAGCGATTCCTCGAAGCCAAACGTATCCGCCGCGAACATAAGCGTGACATTCATGCTGCGGTCTTGAGGAAGGAGCTCGCACGGACCACGGAGCGACTTGCCGAGGCGCGAGGACGCGATGGGATGCACCGCGCAGAGCTTGAAACCCGCGAGTTCGTGCGCAGCCTACGTACGATGGAGGAAGACGTACGATTGCGAAGGAAGCTGCGACTCTACCGTCGAGAACAGGAAGAGTGTGCGCTGATGCTGGTGGAAGAGTACCAGATGCGCTACGTGGTGGCGGAGACCCATCGTCGGGAGCTGGCGGCGCGTGATCGACTACTGGAAGTCTTCAAACGTGAAGCATTCCTGCAGGAACGCGAGCAGCAGCAACTGCGGGAGATGGAGGCTGTTATACGCGCCGATGCCGAGAAGAAAGCGGAGATGGAGAGTCAGCGAGTAGCAGCCCATGAAGAAGAGAAGGCGCGATGGGCAAGCTTGTCCAAGGCCACGAAGGCTGAGGCGCTTGAGCGCTTGGAGCAGCGGGAACGGAGAGAGGAGGGGGCCAGACGACACCTAGAAGACCAGCAGGATGCCGAGCGAGCCCACGCTCGGGAACTCGAGCAGCAGAAAGAAGCATCGAGGTGCCAGAAGCACGAGGAGGTTGAGCGGGAGCTACGCGAACGGGAGGCGATGATGGAGGCGGACAAGCGCAGTCGCCAGTGGCGCTTTGCGTTGAAAAAGACCGCAGCAAAGGATCAGTGGGTGGCCAAACGCGAGAAGGAGCGCACAAAATACTCTGTAGACCCACTGGACTTCGCCAAAGTGCAGGCACAGCGAGCGTTGGAGGAGGAGCAGCGCCGTGAAAGCTACTTCATGCGTCGTGAGGACGCCTTGAGCACTGCAGTCGAGGAACAGGAGCGGAAGCAGCGATACTTCCAACAGTGCCGCGAGAAGAAGCGTCTTCGAGACATTGAGCGCCGCCGAGAGGTCCACGAGCTTTCGTTGATGGAGATTGAAGACCAGCAGGAACTGGAGCGTATGCGGAGTCTTCGACAAGCTGAAGAGTTCAAGCGACAGCTCCGGGAGATGCAGCAATTGGCTGACCAAGTCGATCAGCGGCAAAAGGAGCGGCTACTGGAAGCCAGGAACCGCAAGCTCATGCGCGACGAAGAGACCCAGCAGTGTCGACTGCAGCAGAGTCAGCTCTTGCTGGACAGGATCTGTGAGAAGCACGAGCGGCAGAACATGAGAGAGGAAGATCGACGAGTGCAGCTTCAAGACACGCTCGAAGCTCGACTGCAGGACAAGCGGCTTCGTGAGAAGCGCAATCTGCGGATGATGCGGGAAGACGTGGCGAGTATGGAGCGTCAGGACTGGGAGGATGAAGGCGCGCGACTGGAAAAGCTGCTCTGGTCTCCACACGAGGCGGCGGCGCTGCGCCACTTGGTGGTGGATTATCCCTCGTTCTTACGGCTGAACGTCGAAGTGTTGATGGAGTTGGCTGATGACATGAAGGGCCCCCCGCCGTTTGAGCTGGACTACGATGCAGTCGCAGCTCATTTGGCTACGGAACACACGCTCCGCGAGGACGCGATCCCCAAGAAGAAGCGGAAACCTCGTCGGTTCTTCTATCACGAATACTTCGAAGAAGATCCCATTCTGGCTCGCATCCGACGAAAAAACGAGAAGATTCCGGCTCCACCGACGACTGGGCCGGGGAGTACAAATTCACAGACACGCGAGCGATGGAAGCGTGTCGCCGTGCACTTCCTGGGGAGTTCGTGGAGCTCCGAGGCCTCTCGGAAAGGCTTATTACTTATGGAAACCCAGCAATACGAACCTGCCTGCAGTTCGCTGCTGGAAGCTGTTCACGGCATGCAACAACAACAAGAATACGCTCTCTCACCCCCCAGCTATCAGGACGTATCGCCAGCGTTGCTGCGACAGCTTGGGAGGTGTTTTCTCAAGCGATACGAGGCCAACGCGCAGTGGGATTTGCTTCGCAGGTCGCTCTTCTTCTTCCAGCAGGCCAGCACACACGTCATCTTCCTCAGTAGTCCGTCGTTCCTGCAGGAGATCGCCTTCGCCCTCGAGAAAAGTGGAGATCTTCGCCATTCCGCTGAGATCTTGGGCGGAATCGTCACGTGCTTCCCACGTTATCCTCGACTGGTGGAGGTGATCTTCCGTGCCGGCATTGTCATGTTCTCGCTCAAAATGTACCGACAGAGTCGCGAGTATGTGTTGCACGCGATGGAGGCGGCTCCGTTTGGCTGGGAACCCTTCGATATCATGTTCCTCGCAGCTCGAATCATGCAGTTGGAGGGCAAACCCAGTCGGAAACTGTGTGCCGTAGCGTACGAAGACGCGTTCCGCAAGAACCTGAAGGGGGCGTTACATCGCGTGTATAGCACGTGGCAGGACTGGATCAAAGCGCCGGACACTTGGCGAGAGGCAGGAGACCGCTACTTCGACCGCTACGAGTACGGACTGGCCAGTGACGCGTATCAAATGATGAGGAAGCGCCAGACCCACAAACCTTCGCACTTGACCAGCAAACGCAAGGCGGTTGTTGACGCTGTTCGACGACAACAAGGTCAACAAGGAGAGCAGGTGTCGGTGGATGACGGAGACTGGATGCGGCTGAGTTGCACCTTCGCCATGCTGAATGACCGATCGACAACCGTCGTCACATTGGGCAAATGGCTGGCTGAAGGCGGCGGATACCGCGAGCGAGTCCTGGAACGCTTCTATCGCTGGCCGCTTGTGCGCTGGAAGCTTTTGACAGGCGCGAACGCGCCTTCAAAGGTGACGCAATGGCTCGACCAGCAGCGGAAAGCTCAAGCTGAGAGAGAATCGCGAGACCGACAGCATCGAGAAGCGAAACGTCAGGAACTCCTACGGCAACGCAGTGAGCGAAACCATTTGGTCCTGCAGGCCTGGGGTCAGCAGGACCAGGTGCAAGAACAGCAGGAACAAGAGCAAACACAACACACGACGTTAAAGGAGGAGACGGTGCACGAGGACATCGATGTTTCTATGGAAGGGACTGCACTCGTCGATCTCGCGATTGAAGGGTATGAAGATGTCTCCATAACATGATCTGCATCGCAGTCCACAGCAATTGAAGCCCATCAAGCAACTGACGAGGCACAACTGCTAGGCTTAGTAGGATAAAACCTACCTGGTTAGACGAACACTTCCGAGCTTTTCTGGATGACGGAGCTGCGAACTGCCGTCGTGATCTGGTCCAAGATCGGGTGCGGCATGAATGTTCGTGTGGTCAATGCTCTCGTCTCCGGCTTTTCGTATTCCAGTGATCGAGCCCCAAGCACCAATCGCGACGTGCTGGAGATGAAGCACCCTTGCCAATGCTCCACACCATCCAACGAAGGCGGCAGCAGCTTCACGGGGATGTGGTTTTCAGCGCAGACCTCCAGCACCAGCGATCTCACGGTGCCCTTCAAGACCCCGTCTTCTGCCGTGTAGACAGCGCCGTCTTGGATCGCGTAGAAGTTGGTCTGCGAGCCTTCCAGCAACTGATGCGTCGCTGGATCCATAAGGATCACCTCCTCCACATCGCTCGCCATCCGGTCGTAGATGGTTTTGCGCTCTCGAATCCAGGCCGAGTCCTTCGCCATCGCATTGTGGCGAGGAAGCCCCGCCACCTCCAGCTTCACCATCTCAGAGCGCAGCGGTGGGAGCAATCCCACGTGGCAATACACATCCGTATCGCCCAGCACCTGGCCGTTGCTATTGCTATTGCCACTGCTGTTTGAGCCCTGGACAGCCGCCTTGTCAGAGGGACACACCAGAACGTTGATCTTGTACTCCTCGCCTGGCTCCGCTCCGAATTGGCCTTTGAACGACTGCATGGCCGCAGCCATCGTGGCTTCCGTACGCGGTCGCAGCTCGCGCTCCACAGCGCTCGGCGTCAGCTCCTTCTCCGTTTGCATAGCGACCGTCGAGTCCACTGCATCACCACCACAGTAAATTAGTTAAGTTTCCAACTGCAAGGAGGCAACGCAACAGGAAAGCAAATTAACCCATGGGAGGGCCGCACCAAGGCGTTGGATGTGCGCCTCGTAGTCGAAGATCTTGGTCTGCTGCACCGTGCGCGCGGCCGTGTAAGCGCCGCGAGGATGCGCCAAAAGGAAGCTGGTGGCGTCCGAGTCGCAGGCGATGGCGCGGCCGTTCTTGGCCGCCGCTACGGACAGCGTCTTCTCCGCGCGTCGCACCGCCATGTCGGGACAGGGAGTCGGTCGTGGTCTCTCGAAATGCTGTTGACTTCAAATTCGCTTAGGTACGCAAACCTCTGCAACGGCATAATATCGGGCAAACTATATTGAGCCCAAACCAAAATGCCACTTTGGGCGTCGGCCCATTTTGGACAGCAACTGCTGAAGGCGGACGCTGGTTGACCAGGGATCGTCGGTTGCAAGTGATCCACGTTACCGAGCTCAGCAATTCCGTCTACCAGGCGATTTTACTTGCTGAAACATTGATAAATGACAAGTTGGTCAACCTCAATCGAGTCCGCGGTTTCGAACACACCTGCACGACAGAACCGCACGCTGGTCTCAACACTAGCAGTGATCGCTCGCCTGAAGCTGCGGCACATATACGCTGCTATACGGGTAAAACATTTGCATTCAAACTCGTTAGAGCGCTACGGGCTCAAACCACAGTGCACTGTGCTTCGCGACTTGAACGTTCACTGGACAGCGTGAAACTCAAACAAGTGGACGCCTCGTGAAAGGAAAGAAAGAAGTGAGCAACCTCCAGCATTAAGTATCCACGCCTACGCGTCTAGGCGTAGGCCAGCCACTTCTCGTCGTCGGGATCCGTCTCAAAGCAGCCAGTGGTGGCCAGATTAGCATACCACTTCGCAGCCGTGCGAGCCGTACGGTTGAGATA
>MBAC02008745.1:0-17939 GCA_001712635.2 Nothophytophthora sp. Chile5
ACCGGGTCCTCTGGGGGGCTACGCTCGTGGGCTTCTTCTTTCTTTTGAGAAGGTCGGAATATCTGGCTCAGGGTCGTGTGCACCGCGATTTCGTACTTCTACGCTCGGACGTGACATTCCTGGACCGCTGCGACAACCCATGCACCCAATTTGAGCACATCAACCAAGTGCAAATTCGTCTTCGAGGGAGCAAGACCGATCAAGCCCGCGAAGGGATCACGCGAGTACTAGCACGCTCCGGAAGTTCGTGGTGCTGTCCGGTCTTGGCCGCATGGTTCCTGGTCAAGCATCACCAAGCGGTCGGAGTCCGACCAAATTCCCCGCTCTGCATGGTCGACTCACATCGTCCACTGCGGTCTAGCGATGTGGCACACGCCATCAAGCAAACCGCAACGACGATGGGTCAGGATTCGCGCGATTACGGCACTCACTCACTGCGAAGTGGTGGTGCAACGGCCCTATTTGCCGCCGGCGTCGACAGTCTCGCTGTAAAGCTCTTTGGGCGGTGGAAGTCTGACGTCTTCGAACGCTACACAAGACTCGGGAGCAGAACCACCAAGCGATTATCACGAAGGATGGTGAGCACTGATCACTAGCACCGTCTACCATGGGCAACCGCCACGCCACGCCCTGGCAGCGTCGGCGCTGCTATCAATCTAGAGCAACTTTGCCCCCAAGTATCTGGAAAAACTTAATACTACTCTGTTCCACGAATTTATACTCAATTGGTTTTTTTGTGGGTCACATCAAACAGTTACAATCACCTTATTGGCTATTATTATTTGTGGAGTGGGTTGACGTTGATCCAACAAAACCTTGGTTTTGAGAGCTAAATTAAGGCACTATACAAAAGCACGCAGTATAAGCACAACGAAGAGACTGACAAAGCCACAGAGCATTTACTCTGATTCCCATCGGATGCCTCGCGCTTTTGCTACCTTATACCGATATCTCAGCGACAATCTTCTACGGCGTTTCATTTTGCGTGCCAAGCCCGCCGTCACATGTGATCACAAGAATCACCGCTTGATGTAGGCTTCAGGTCACGTCCAGAAGTCAATCGGTAGGATATTGTATTATCTGATGACCTGCAATAATACTTACATTTCATACTCATTAGTATATTAACGTTGATGCTTTTCATGCCTATATTTATCGGTTTGGTACCATATTATGGTACCAAACCGTATATAAGGCGTCGTCCACATGGCGAGAAGTGGTTCAACATTTACAAGGCATTGACCCGATTCTAACGTTATTTGGCTGCAGGTGATAATGTACCTGCCCTAACATGCTACATTGGTAAAGTTAAGTGTTTGGCTGCTGTTGCACGACCAACGAACGAGGAAATGGTATTTTGACGAAAAAATTGGGCTGTGGCCAATAACAACGATGGTTATTCGTGACTAAGTATAACACCCAAAGCGTTACCATGACAAGAAGCGTGTTCGTCCAAATGCTGACAGAATGAACGGATTTAAGATCCCTCACGTTCACAAGAGTTAGTATCCAAAAGGTGCTTTTCTGATGTCTCTTTATGTCGATGAGTCACGGATACGCCGCTCAAACGAAGCAAATCATCGACGAATAAAATGCCATTTTTTGTTTCGTCTAAAATCATGTCGCGTTTACGTAAAATGGCGTCTAATTTTTTTCTTAAATTTGATTAGGTGAAATAATGTCGTGGGTAGGTTTTCTGTTGCTATCTATCAGGATAACAGCTAGTAAAACCTCAATTCGCACAGCGTATTTCTGGCTCTCCTGCGGCTTCTACTGATCCGGGGATGCGTTATTATGAAAGCTTATTTCATTCTGAAGCGATGGTAACTTTCCGCGTTAAAATCGCTATTTTTTTGACGAATTACAAAAAAAACGCTAATGGCATCCGCAAATCGCCTTATAAAAGCGCTGTTAAAATAAGGAAAGGGGTCAGTTATGTAAGAAACCAAAATAGCAGCGCCCATCCGCTTTGTTTCAAGGTATTGTTTGTTGTCATGCTTAAAATTTTGATAAATACACTAACCAAAGAGTGAAATGGGTATAAATTCGTGGAACAGAGAAGTATATCTAATCTAACTGGATCACTACTGAAACCTCTGACTGTTTTGGACCATACACAACTGTTTTGTCTTTGGGCTTTAACGATGAAATCTTGGAACGTTTAAATATTGTATATTGCATTGCTTGCTATGCAAGCTGTTGTAGATTGCACGCACGCGCGGTCTAATGCATTGCGTTTACAGAAGCGGCGCTCGCGGGTGGTGGATCTCCACCAGCAAGCGGTACAACCCGCCACCGCACACGCCTCCCAGCAGCGGGCCCACGATCGGGATCCAGAAATAGTGATCGCGCAAAGTGAACACCTTGGAGCCCCAGCCAGCGCAGAACGTGAACAGACGAGGCCCGAGATCACGAGCAGGGTTGATAGCGTAGCCCGTGTTCATACCGAACGCCATGCCCAAACCCGTGATCAGCATGCAAAAAGCAAACGGCCCACCTACCGGTCCAGCCGCACGGTTATGTTGATCTGTGATGGCGTAAATGCCCAGTACAAGCACCGCCGTGCCAATGAACTCCGTGTAGAAGGCCGTGTAGTTGGAGATTTGATCACTCGGGTACGTCGCGAAGCTTTTCTGCGTTGTTTCGCGGTTCAGGTCCACCACGTTCAGGTTCTGATACTGCATGACGTAGATCACAAACGCGCCGATGAATGCTCCCAACAATTGCGAGATCATGTAGCCTGGGACCTTCCACCACGCCAAGCGGCCGTACACAGCGTGCGCCAGCGTCACCGCCGTGTTCAGGTGCGCGCCGCTCACGCCTTCCGTGCAGTACACGCCTAGTTGTACACCGATCCCCCAGCAAATATTGATACTGAGCCACGTGCCCTTTTCATCGTCCGAGTTGGTCACTTGGTTGTTCACGCCCATGCCGAACAGGATCATGATGAACGTGCCCAGGAACTCGGCGAAGCACTCACGCAGGTGCACGCTCTCGACGCGGAACTTGGACAGACCGGTCCGCTTTTCGTCGATGCCGGGGCAGAGGGCGGGATGTTTAGGCGTGGTGGGCATTGTGGCGTAGCCGTTCTCGACCTCGTCGGCCGGGTCACCGTTGATCGCGTAGGTCGCTGGAGTCGCTGCCGGAGCCACGTCCTCCATTGCGTACTTGTATTGAGTCTGGTCGAATGCCATTGCGGACGTCTTGAAGCTTGAATGGACTTGAGTACTCGAAGGTACAATTGGGAATGAGCCTCCCCGAGCTGGGATTGGAATCTCGCTCTTGGGTGCATAAGCTGAAGGAAAGCAAGCATGCGACGTGGCTGTGTGTTTCCTTGCATGGTTATTTAGAAAATTGCAGAGACCAACAGAGACGATTAAGAGGGATCGTAACTAGACCACAGGAGAGAGGGCTGGTGGTAGAATTATGTGGTCATTCTGGATTGCCTTCTACGGTACGTACCTCCCTTCGTGTCATGAACGAATCCCTCGAGCCAACCGATGAAGGAAGATACGAGCCGGCTCGACGGAAGGGTGGAATTTCGACTGGTGGGATGATGCATGTACACGTACAGAGCGAGACTGAAGCCGGCATGTGGGCTCGAGCTTCCGTGAGGATTGGCAGCACTTTGGGGCTTGGAAATGCTGGTCGCGCGGTGTTCCGTGAACAGCCGCATGCTCTCATCCCCACATTGTCGGTATTTCGGTACTGTACCGGTTTGTATTCCACTCTGTCAGAACCAGATTATTTTGCCGAAATATTATTTTAGCTCTTTTTTAGCAAATGACTTCGCTCGAGTTTAGTGTCGAATCATTTCGAGACAAATCGCTCCGAGCGTACACTACTGATCCGATTAGGAACGAATAGACATGCCAAGTGATATTAAATTTAGTCCCGCTATTTAGTATGCTCGGTTGCGATCGCAAACATACAAATAATAGCTAAAAGCTTATTCACGGACCTCGCACGAAGCTATTAGTACATTAATTTAGAAATTAGGAATAAGCCGTCTTAATTAACGATATCTGATTTGCTCTGCTCATCGAGGCCCACCAGAATGAGAATAAGACAAGGATAAGCATTTCAGATTTATGCTCTCCGTAAAAAGAAATAGATTCCAAAATTGCTGCTCTCAATCCAGCTCTTTTTTTCTCTTTCCACTTCGCCCTGTTTTGACCATTAAAGTCGCATCGGTGCATAATGCATGCACATTTTGTCCATTTATCGGAAACGGTCGCAAAGACACAGGACCACTCCCATCACCCACATCGATTTGGACAGGGTTGGATGCTTGCAGACCGCTTTTGTCCCGACTGCTCTTGCTGCTTGGTTTTGAGCGCTTCTTCCGTTCTCGCGATGGATTTACGAGAACGTCTTGCCAATGCAGCGCAGCGAAGCGCTCCTTGGAGGTTGTTTTGTACCACACGAGAGGGCTGGCTTTCTGGAGCTGCTTCGTGTTGGTCGTTCGCTCGCCGTACACTTCGGATAAGAAAGCGCTCTCGTAACTTTCGCCTTGGTTTCGATTCAGGCAAGTGCGTGCGCGTAATACGCTATGCCATGCTACGTTCACAGCTAGCGGATTAAAATGAGCGAAAAGGGAATCTGACGCATATGGCGTTGGCGTGGTGAAGATCGATCACACTAGAGCAGATTGAACCAGATGATGACGCCTTCTGCGTGTAGTTCAAGTGAGAGCGTTCTAAACGAAGAATTACTTTATATTGCTTGAATTATTTTATGAAACTAGCTAACCAAGGAGGAAGCTGCTGAATGAAGCCACTCCACGGCGCTGGACTAGACTGAGGAAACAGCTCTCCACCTGCGCAGCGTCAATCGACGCTACTCATACCGCCATGGTGGGAGCACTGCTGGAAAAATCAAGTTCGCGTCGTCAATCGTCTCTTACAGAGAAGGCTGCACGGGGTGGTGCATCTCAACAAGCAAAATGTACAGCCCGCCACCGATCGGACCACCCACTAGCGGAGCCACGATCGGGATCCAGAAGTAGTGGTCGCGCAACGTGAACACCTTCGAGCCCCAGCCGGCCATGCTTGTGAACAGACGAGGGCCGAAGTCACGGGCCGGGTTAATAGCGTAGCCAGTGTTCATGCCGAACGCCATGCCCAGAGCCATGATCAACAACGCGAACGCAAACG
Organism: Nothophytophthora sp. Chile5; assembly: GCA_001712635.2. Lineage (NCBI taxonomy): Eukaryota > Oomycota > Peronosporomycetes > Peronosporales > Peronosporaceae > Nothophytophthora > Nothophytophthora sp. Chile5. Next base: position 5,157 of record MBAC02008745.1, read on the forward strand.
GAGCGCCCACGGGACCGGCCGGACGGTTGCGCTGGTCCGTGATGGCGTAGATTCCCAGCAACAACACAGCCGTGCCAATGACTTCCGTGTAGAAAGCCGTGTAGTTGGAGATCTGGTCGCTCGGGTACGTCGAGAAGCTGCTCTGCGTCGTCTCGCGGTTCGGATCAATCACGTTCAGGTTTTGGTACTGCATGACGTAGATCAAGAAGGCGCCCACGAAGGCACCAAGCACCTGCGAGATCATGTAGCCAGGTACTTTCCACCACGGCAGGCGGCCGTAGCATGCGTGGCAAAGCGTCACCGCCGTGTTCAGGTGCGCGCCGCTGATGCCTTCCGTGCAGTACACGCCGATGAGGACGCCAATCCCCCAGCACATGTTGATGCTGAGCCACGTGCCGTTGGCGTCTTCCGAGTTGGTCACTTGGTTGTTCACACCCATGCCGAACAGGATCATGATGAGCGTGCCCAGGAACTCGGCGAAGCACTCGCGCAGGTGCACACTCTGCACGGCAAAACGCGACTGCTTGCCCAGTGCCATCTTCGGCGTGGGCGGCATCCCCACGTAGTTGTTGTTGTCGGCCACGTCAATGGAGACGTCTTGGCTCTGGGTGCTGGAGTCACTCTTTCCGCTCATGTTGGCTTCGAAGTGGGATCGTGTGTTGGCGGGTTGTTCTCGAGCCAAGTTTGACGTGCTCACAAGACGTCAAAATGCGGAATGGGAGAAGTATCCCGTCGCGAAGCCTCGCCTTCCTCGCGGAAAGAGCCATCAGCACCTTGCACACTCCTTTTTATTAAGCAACCCAACAGCACCGTCCTTCAAGCACGTGTACCGTCCTAATCAAGGAAAGATAGGATGACGGTGTAGTCCTGGCGCGAGCACAGATGGGCAAGTTCAAAGTCCCCCGTTCTTTTTGTTCAGTCTTCGTGCCTCCAAGGAGCGCGGCAGCCTCGTGCTTAGTGCTCACGACCTGCTTGTTGGTCGACTCAATTTTAGCCTCATTGCGTATCGGCGTGTTACGAACGCCAAGGTGGCGTAAACCAGGCGAATTTGTCGAGGAACCGTGGGATATCGGAGACCGTCTGCGTCGTTCCAGCAAGGATTGGTCAATTTTTAACAGATTTTACGCTTTCACAAGAAATTTTAATTTCTCAAATATTAGGCGAAATCCAGAAATGCGGTGACTTTCCCTTCAAATGTGAGATGTCTGATGCCGAAACGTGGAATTTTGACGCGAAAGTCGGAGGATTCATCCGGTCTGCGATTTGCAATGGACTGTTGGAGTGATGCACAAAGTTCAACCACGTCTCTGCGTGGTCAACATTGCGAACTGACAGATCCAAGTTGAAGTTGCGGATGAATAACTGAATTTTGAGAGGGGGAGCTTCACGAAACTGAGAGGTTGAGGGGGAGGGTTATTGGTGTATTCTAGTGAAATCCATTTTTGCAGGGAAAACTTCAAGGTGCAAGTTGTTGAGCCAGTGCGGTCTGCACGTGGAGTGCAAGGTTGATCCGCTCGTTCCCTCGCTTCTTCCCTCCCTCGCGCTCTTGCTCGCAAATTAAAATGCAAGGCCCTGTCGCGCAGTTACTAAACTGACAAACACGGGTCACGCACCCCAGAGGTTGCCATCAAGCGGGAGCGCGATGGCTTCTTAACACATTGCACATGCGTGCTGATTGAGAATTAAACGGCGTCATTATTAATTTCGCGAGGGATTTAGGCAACTTGCTTTGATGGTGCTTGGGGTGTGACGCGACTGGACTTTGCTTGGCGATATATACACAGTATTCTGAAGTTCTGTCCTTGACTGTGCTCAGAGCTCGCGATCACTCACAGACAGACAACGCTCTCTGCCTGCCCGGCTATGAATACTGTAGAGCTGCTTCAGAGGCACGTGGATGCTGGTTGGTTGGTGGTGGTGATGTGTCCTACTTCAAGCACTTTCTTTCTGTCCCAGTGTCTTTACAGCCAAATCAGCCAAATGTGTCTTATTAGATTAGAGAGGTTGATGGACCTAACAGAATCCATGTGTATACATGTAAAGCTGACGAACTTAGCAACTAAAAACGCACTTAAACTGTGGTGTTCCAACCACCTCCTTAAGTTCGTAGTGAATTGATCGAGAGACGAATCGAAGGGAAAAAGGGTCAGTTCCACGAAAAGAGTCTCTCCTCCCATGAGCAAAGCTTGCGACTCTTTAACAAAAAGGTGGAACCTCTTTCTTGGTCGTATGCGCCAGGTTTCGACGCGTTTCGTTTCACATTCGGCTTCGCCATACGACACGCAAGCCCAAGCGGCAAAGACACAGCCACGCCAGTTCACGTCGGCATCCAGCCATGGAGGTGCATCACACGCACAAGGCGGTGTGGTGTTTCTTTTGAACAGAAAATCAGTCTGGAAGGCGCGAGTGTATCTATGTTGCCAGTCACCATCGTGGTCTGGAAGAGGAGCTTGCTCATTATCGAATCGGCGCTTTACCCCACACACACATCTCACACACGAGCCGCACCGAGAAGCGACTTAACTGCCAAGGTTGCAAACGAAACGGAATACAGATCTGGTGGGATGCGTGCAGCTATTCTATACGATGCATAAGCTGGAAATTGCTAACAAATATTTGTCATGCGGTTCCTGCGGTCAGCTTGCGCTTAGACCAGTCAATTTTAAAGCCGAAACTCCAAAGAAGGAACCCGACAACGATGCTTGACATGGACCTGGGACTTCTGCGCTACAGCATCGCCGACATCATGGACGAGGACGGCACGATCGTCGCCCAGCGCTTCCAAGTCGCGTTGGTGCTGCCCCCGCGTTTGCGAAGGTGGTTCTGGTCGGCGTCTCAATATCTCCAGTCCAGATACCTGTATTCCTGCTGAAGGCCGCGTCAAGCAAAACCAACCACAACGTGGTTATCGTGTTATAGTGACTGAGCGCCAGCTCTGTATTTATGGTTTGTTCAACAAGAATGAGCACTATTCACGTCCATTTCTTGCAATTGCAGATCGCGTTTAGATGGATTAGTCCTCGTTGGCGTGTTGCGCTTGGACGAAGAAGACGTACGTTCCAGCACCCATGACACCGCCCGCGATAGGCCCAACGATCGGGACCCAGAAGTAATAAGCGCTGGCGGTGAAGACTTTGGTCCCATAGCCAGCCATGAGCGTGAACAGACGTGGTCCAAGGTCGCGTGCCGGATTCACGGCGTAGCCGGTGTTCGTGCCGAAGGCCATGCCAAGCCCCATGAAGAGAAGAGCGAAGGCGAACGGAGTGCCCACTGGCCCAGCCGCGCGGTTCTTCTCGTCGGTGATCGCGTAGATGGCCAATAGGAGCACTCCCGTCGCTAGAGCCTCAGTGAAGAACGCCGTGAGAGTGGAGACGCCCTCGCTTGGGTACGTGGCGAAGTTGGCCTGCATGGTCTCCTGGTTCGGGTCTTCGAGCATAAGTCGCTGGTACTGAAGCACATAGATCAGAGCCGCAGCACAGAACGCACCAAACGTCTGTGCGAACGCGTAGCCGGGCACTTTCCACCAAGGGATGCGACCGAAAACCGCATGTGCAAACGTGACGGCGGTGTTTAGATGCGCGCCACTCACACCTTCGGCAACGTACACGCCGATGAGAACGCCGATGCCCCAACAAACGTTGATGCTGAGCCACGTGCCATTCGCATTCGCCGAGAGCACCACTTGGTTGTTGACACCCACGCCGAAGCAGACCAGCACCAGAGTACCCAGGAACTCGGCGAAGCACTCGCGCAAGTGCACACTTTTGGACACGAACGGCAGCAGCTCTCGGTTCTCCCCAATGGGCCACGCCTGGCTGCGGTTGGTGTGGTGCAGCATGGAATGCATGGAGTTGGACCGGAATCGCCGTCGCTGACGAGGTGTCGGGTCGCTGACATAGGGGTACTGGTAACCGGATTTGTCGGTCAGGTCGAACACATACCTGCCACTGCTCACAAAACTTGACTCGTCCATAATGGTGGCTGATCCTCGATCGGGAGATATAAAGAGTGAGGCTTGCTGCAGCTCTCACAAACCCGCAAATGGGGGCATGAGGGGAATGTGGTGGCTTGGGGCAACACACACGGTGCTGCAGGCACCTTCCTCACCAACAGCCTGCATGCGAAGGGCGCCGTCTGGCCTGGAGCCACCGGAAGGGACACCTCCAGAATGCGGGACATTTGTCGTGTTGTGGGGTAGGCGCGCTGTCAATCTCCGTCCAAATGACCACTGGCATTTTTTCTTGGATGCTGTCGCGGATTCCGGTGTGGGCTGTTGAGGGAATGGGGTGCGTGTGTGGCTTGTATTTCCATGTTTAACACATGGGTCGGGTTTGGTCGCATGTTGTCACAAGTGAGTAGGTTAAGTTTTTGGCATGTTGTGTTATCTCCTGGCTACTTTTAGAACCGCTGTAAAATTCTGGTTTATTTACAATATCTAAAAATAAATGCATTCCAGAATGTTAGTGTTGAAGTTCCCACCTTTCTGTCGTTAATGCAAAAATATTCATTTTGGAAGCATATTTGCATACTTTGACATCTCAACAATATGAAGATTTACTCTTCGTCTTCGTCGTCGTGCTGGATCTGCACTAGCAAAATGTAGGCGCCGGCGCCGACGATGCCACCCACAAGGGGCCCGAAAATGGGAATCCAGAAGTAATAGTTGCTGTCGGTGAACACCTTCGACCCGTAGCCAGCGCAATAGGTCATGAGTCGCGGACCGAAGTCACGCGCCGGGTTCATGGCAAAGCCAGTGTTCATGCCGAACGCCATACCAAGCGCCATGATGAGCAATGCGAAGGCAAAGGGTGTTCCCACCGGCCCCGCCGCTCGGTTCTTCTCGTCCGTGATCGCGTAAATGGCCAGTAGCAGCATCGCCGTCGCCAGCGCCTCACTGTAGAACGCTGTGTAGTTGGAGATGTCATCGCTCGGGTAGGTGGCGAAGTTGGACTGCATCAACTCCTTGTCTGGATCCTCCGCTCTCAGCTTCTGGTACTCTAGCACGTAGACCAATCCGGCGCCGACGAAGGCTCCCAAGGTCTGGGAGAATGCATATCCTGGCACCTTCCACCACGGTACTCGACCGTAAACCGCATGCGCAAACGTGATGGCGGTGTTGAGGTGCGCGCCACTCACACCTTCGGCAACGTACACGCCGATGAGAACGCCGATGCCCCAACAAATGTTGATGCTGAGCCATGTGCCATTCGCATTCGCCGAGAGCACCACTTGGTTGTTGACGCCCACGCCGAAGCAGACCAGCACAAGTGTGCCCAAAAACTCGGCGAAGCACTCGCGCAGATGCACACTCTTCGTCACAAACGGCAGCTTCTTGGTCTTCTCGTCCACGATCCATGCTTGACTGCGATTCGTCTGGTGCAGCACGGAGTGCATGGAGCTGGCCCGGGGACGTCGCGGCGTGTACGGCGTATTGGCGAAACTGTAGGCCGAGTTATTGTTCGCGCGCCGATGCAAAGATGTGAGTGGGGTCCCAGGGTAGGCGTTGTGAGTGGGCTTCATGCCGCCGCCGTTGTGACCGGACTTCTCAGTCAGGTCGCAGACGTATTGCCCGCTGTTCACAAAGCTCCGTTCTTCCATACTTGATGCTGCGGTTGGAAGTTGTGGGTGTAAATGTGGGTTTGGAGTGCGGTGGTGCTCCGAAGGTGGCAAAAATGACAATGCGCCGAAGAGTGCAAGTCATCATGACTTCGCAGAAATCGCGCCACGAAAACCAACCGTTTAACAAAAAGAGTCGGCAGGGCATATACGCCATAGAGATAGCAGGCAGAGTTTCTCCATACCCTCACGCTGTGTGGCTCACCTGTGCGGTTGGTTGGTGATTGAATAGGTCTCACTATGTTTTGGTGGGTGCTGCCACGAAGTCAGATGTCTGCCCGCCCGCTCATTTCGACACTCGAACCGTCTGTGTGTTTAGAAAAGGTATTGCCGGTATCGAACTAGTGTTTGTATGGGGTCAAAGGTATCGCGGCGCCCAGGATCTTAGCCGAGTATCGACGCAGTGCCGTGCACTATCCACATGCTCCAGTGAATCGTTTTCAAGCTCAGTTGCTGGCCAAAAGCTCAAATGGAAAGCTGCTCGAAAAGAACTGAACTGCTTTGATAGGCTGCTGGGGTTCGTGAAGCTGTGCATGTGGTCGGATGTCTCTTCACAGCAGATTTCGGAGCATGCGAAATGAAACCAACGTATAAACTGCGGTATGAACCGACATTGTTTCACGGCTGCTATACGGGCTTCTCTTGGTTGCATGCATGTCCTCCAAGGATTAACTTCCAAACACGGACATAAAAGAAATGATTGTATGAATAAAGAGGAATCATGTGCTTCGAAGTTCAAGGTTATATCTGACATCAGAATCCCTGAAAAGCGCACCGATTAGCAATCCTGTCACTCTTGAGGGGTGCCAAGCTGGATGGAGTCGTGGGGATGCTGGACCTGCACCAGCAGCGTGTACATACCCGCGCCCACGGCAGCACCCACCAACGGGCCGAAAATGGGGATCCAGAAGTAATAGCCATTTGCAGTCCACACCTTCGAGCCGTAGCCAACGAAGTATGTAAACAGACGCGGGCCGAAGTCGCGCGCCGGGTTCATGGCGTATCCAGTGTTCATGCCGAAGCTCATGCCCAGCGCCATGATCATGAGGGCAAACGCGAATGGCGTGCCCACCGTGCCGGGCGATCGGTTGCGCTGGTCCGTGATGGCGTAGATGCACAGCAGCAGCATGCAGGTGGCCAGCGCTTCACTGTAGAAGGCAGTGACGTTGGAGATGTCGGGGTTGGGATACGTGGCGAAGTTGGCTTGCGTGGTCTCCTTGTTCGGGTCGGCCTTCATGAGCTTCTGGTAGTCCAGCAGGTAGATGGCACACGCACCGAGGAAAGCGCCCAGCACCTGCGCGACACAATAGCCCGGAAACTTCCACCAGGGCAGACGACCATACAGTGCGTGGGCGAACGAGACGGAGCAGTTCATGTGCGCGCCACTCACGCCTTCCGAGCAGTACACGCCCATGAGCACAGCGATGCCCCAGGCCATGTTGATGCTGAGCCACGTGCCGTTGCCCTCTTCGGACAGCACGACTTGGTTGTTGACGCCCATGCCGAAGCAGATCATGACGAACGTGCCGAGGAACTCCGTGAAGCATTCACGCAGATGCGGGCTGGTCGTGACATACCACTGCGAGCCATGGTCCTCGTCGCGCTGGAACTGGCTTCGGTTGGTGTGGTGCAGCGACCGATCACAGATGTCGATCATCGCCGGGTGGGGCGTGTACGGCGTGTTGGCGAAGCCGGTGTAGATGGATTTCTCGCCCACGTTCAGGGCCATCTGGCCACTGTTGGCGAAGCTTGATTCCGCGCTGGGGGGACGTTGGCGTTGCGACCCATTTGGATTGAACGCGTAGTTCATTGTTGCTTGAGTGGTGTCGCTGAAAAGACGGCAGAAAAGATAATGAGCGAGTGCGTGAGGCCTGAAAGCGCTCGAGGTTGCTCGAGGTTGGAGCCACAGCCGTCCAGGACCTCAGCCCACCGTGACCTTGCACTGACCCCCAGCGCCACCAGAGGGCGGTGGTTAGTGATGCATGGTCTGCATGGAATGGGTCTCTTCGAGCGTGTCATTTAGAATTGGGTGCTTTTATGTGTTTCTGAGTGAGAAAAATGATTTTCCTGTGGGCGGTGGACGGAATCCTGGTCTGGTCTTTGTGCTGGTTATGGCAAAGTGGACATGTGTATTAACTCAGTGAATTAATGCACAGTTGCATCGGGTATTAAGCCAATGTACTAGCATACGTTAACTGTCGCTGAAGTTTTCCTCGGTTCAGAAAATCGGAGGACTGGCTGGACTACCGAAAAGCAAAAATCTGAAACGGGCGTCCCAAAATTACCTTCCCTCCCTTGCCCCGTTCCATGGCCACCATCCTTCAGAACACCAGCACAGGAAGACGGCGACGCATTCAGAGTGACCGGATTAATGAAAATGACTCTGCTCGTCGAAAAGAAACGGATACAGGGTGCGGGCTAATTTCCTCCCTCTATTAAAATCTGTAATACAGCACCTATTTGTTGGTGCAGACCCCTTATCCGTTCGCATTCAAGTCTTTCTCCATCTCCATCTGAGCCAATTCCAAGCTTCCAGCCACTGGTGAGCCTGTCGGGTTCAGATAATGATAAAAGTGATACTTGGCAATGCGGGCGGGAGGGTGTCATATCCATTCGTCCCAAGCCCAGGTCCGTTTCTCTGTCGGATTACTGGCCTCATTTCCGCCCACACTGATGCAAATCTGGCAATGTTCAGATTTTTTCAAAAAATATCCACACCTTTGACTGCGTGACTGGGAGTATGTGATCTTCCCGCCTTCGCATTCGGCATTCTGCTTCGTTTCGCTGGTTTTTATGTGTTTATGCGTTTTGTCAAGTAGGAGGAGTTACGTCAGGATTGGCATCCTCCGCTGAGACGTGGTGGAGGAGCCAAAGCGCCACCCAAACGCTACCATAAGAATCTCGAGTTGAGGCAGATTGATGGAGAGCGCATCGCTCTGCTGCGTACCCACGCTATCCCCCCTCCGAACTGAACGGTACAGCCCATTTTCACGGTTGTGTGCGGAGTACCTCTCGTAGCAAAGCCACTGCACGGTCACCCTGGCGCCAGGCAGCTTTTCCCCTTCAAACTAAATCCTCCACCGCATTTTATCGTGGCGTAGTGACTATATCGCCACGTCCCCTGTGATAAATCGCTCTGTTGGTGTAGATGCTACCCATGTACCGTGCCCTGGACAAGCAACAAGTATGCATTCCCTGAAAATTGGATCTCATGAAAGCGAAGAACCTTCGCTACCCAATCGCTCACTTTTCAATATTTCATCGACGATTGTCGTGACATCCGGCATTCCTTCTCAAGGCTCGCACTCTTCCCACGACGCTCCCTGTAGTGCATCGGATAGATTCATAATCGATGCACTGCCTCCAGAGCCGCATGGTGTGCCTCAGTCTATGCAGTGACTCTGGTGAGGAATGGAGGTTAAGGCGAGTCAACGAAGAGCTGGAGTCCAAGGAGATGTGTGAACTGTCCGCCAATACATGCGAGATATCGGTATGCAAAACGCCTTGTTTGTTGTTACGAAAGTGACGTCCTTACGATGTTCTACGTGCAATCTATATGCAGTGTGGTCCAGAAGTACAAATCAGCAAGTGCAAGCTCTCTGAGGGGAGGTAACGTGCCTTCTTCGCTCAAGTGGCCGTCTGCGGGTGTTGAATCTCCACGAACAAAATGTATGCGCCAGCACCAATGACTCCGCCCACACACGGAGCCACGATTGGGATCCAGAAATAGTACGAGAACTCCGTGAAGACCGAGTGATAGCCGACAAGGTAGGTGAAGAGACGTGCCCCAAAGTCCCGATTCAGACTCACGCCCAGTCCAGTGTTCATGCTGAAGGCCGACACGAGGGCCATGATCATCAGCGCCAGGGCGAACGGGGTGCCCACAGGTCCTGGGCAACGGTTGCGTTGGTCCGTAATGGCGTAAGCGCACCCCATCAGGAACGCACAAGCCAGGGCCTCGCTGTAAAAGGCCGTGTAGTTGGAGACGTTGTTCGGATACGTGATGAAGAGATGATGCAGCGTTTCCTTGTTGGGGTCTGCGAGCTCGATCTGCTCGTGATGTAGCAAGTAAACGAGCGCCGTAGCGACGAACGCCCCCAGCGTTTGAGCACACACATAGCCCGGCACTTTCCACCACGGCATGCGGCCGTACACCGCGTGGGTGAAGGTAATAACCGAGATGATCTGCGCTCCGCTGACGTTTTCGGCCGTGTAGACGCCCATGAGCACCGCCACACCCCACCCGAGACTGACCGTCATGGTATTTCCCGCTTCGCCGTCCGAAATTCCCACCTGACTGTTCACGCCAAGCCCAAAGCCGATGACGATGATAGCCCCAAGGAACTCAGCCAGACACTCCCGGAGGTGCGGCTTATGCGTGACGAACGGGAACATCTTGTGGCCGTCAGAGATCCCCCAGTTCTGGCTGCGGTTGGTCTCATGCAACGACGACTCACGCGTCGCTTGCCCCGAAGAGGGGCCGTTGAGAGCGATCGGGACCGGCGCAGTATAGGGCGTCATCGAGAAGTCGGCGTACGCGGACTTGTCGATCATGCCGAGGTCGCTCTGCCCGCTATGGATAAAGCCGGACTCCTCGATGTTGCTAATGCGCCACTTGTGCGCCGACCGCGCCGATACAGGAAGACTTGCCAGACTCATTGCGCAGGGTTGAAGGCTTTGTGCTTGGTGCTTGGTGCTTGGTACTTGGATGGTGAAAGGGAGAATGAAACTCTGGACAATACATCAGAAGGGCTGGAAGGAGGGCCGCGTCGGATCGTTGGCCGACAGCGCCTTCTCCATCGAGGCACCGAAAGACAAGAAGGTGCGTCATTGTCACGCTGTGACAGGATTTTTTAACACTGGATGACCGGCTTGAGCCATTTTCGATGGGTATTTATGGGTAAGGTGTGTAGCAGTCCAGACGTTCCAATCGTCGCCATTTGGTTGAGGAACAACGAGATGTTGAGGTTCAGTATCATTGCGAGTATCAGGACTGTGCTGTGTGAAAGTGCACAAATCTGGACAGCTTCAAGCCACTTGTTTGACGACTTCGATGGTCGTGGAGGAGACATGAGTTCAGAAAATAGGTGGTACAGCTATCATTACCCGTAATTGCCGCCGAAACGATCTAAAACCGAGGTCAAAAATGGTGGATACAAATCATACGATAGAGGCACTTGGACTCGTCACCGCTGACAGCAACCGCAGCAGATTGTGTGCATGTGCTCACATGTCTGTCACTAAATTTTGGTAGACAGCACTGTCCACAGCATAGCGAGAAAAAGAGGTCAACCTGTATTTTCAAGATTTGAGCAGCAACAGACCCTATAGCGGAATATCTGGATCTCCTCTGCGGCTTGAAGGCATAGCAGCGAGGACACTGGTGGCCACTTCATATTGTTGGCGACAGTCTGATGATTATCCGCGAGCAGACCAAGCGAAAGCCTCCTAGAGAGGCGCTCCTGTCGCCGCTCTATCGTCAAAGCCGCCGACTGGCGTATTTGCAGGTGCGCTCATGGGTCCACTAGCAGAAAGTGCCAACGAGCTTCAAGCGACCACCCGCGCAACGAGTTGGTAAATGAAGGTATATGAACTTACTCCCTGTTCCTCCTCGGTTTCCTGGTCTTTCTCCGCTGAAGCTTTCCTTTGCTGTTTGGCCCTCGCCTCCTCCTGCACACAATACAGAATTTGCTACCAAACCCCCTACTTCCCCCCCCCCTCCTGGTCTGTCGTCCACTCATTCACCTGCGGGTGTTCTCGAACTCGGCTTCGTCCCAGATACTCGTCCTCGCCTAACTCACACCGGTTCCATACCGACGTGAGTGGCCGCATTCCAACATCCACCACCTCGGGGCATATAACGAGATGTCCGACACGCTGGCCAACATAACCATGTACCGCCAAGTTAGCCATCAACTCGGCCCGTCGACACAAACGTTCTTCAACCCGCCCTGGACGACTGTCCAAGTACACATCAGCTCTGACTTCGGACATGGCTTGACAGCCACCCCTATGAGATGCTGGATGAAGTCAAGAACGGCACGACGGCCATCGCGGACGGAGCCTGATTGAGAGGCAGGGCCGGTACGGATATTAGAGGTCGATATAAGCGAGCACAATATACCTTAATTGCGATATGAAACAGCAGACCACAAGTTTATAAAGATCGCGTTTGAATCGACTCACGCGGATAGGGATAACCTCTGAGAGTTTATCAGTATTCACCAAATTCTCAGCAAACAATCACCAAATGACCCAACGTCTACCTATCGAATATAATACCCTATACCTTCCAGGACGCAGTCAAATCGCCAAAATCGAAGGAAGATATTTTGGTTCTTCATCGATCAGTCTAGACCCCGATTTATTAAGCGAGATAATTATTTCTGGAACGTCCCCTAACGTGTGTGGCTTCTGTTGGGGCATTAACGGCTGATTGAGGTCTAAACGGCCGATTTAGCCAACCTTATAATCAGCATTCAACGTGTCCAGTGTATAATATATACACTGGACATATTATGTTTCACACAGGAGACACATGTCCTTTTATGCACTCACTTCATTAGAAGTTTTATGTATTATGGAGTTTAGTCAGTCGGATTATTCAAGAGCGTAAACCAATATCATGGTTAACCACAGCAGTGTGTATAAGTGTATGAGTGTGCGTATAACTCCTCGTCTTTATAACTCCCAACGGAAATGCATACGTTGCACAATTTTAAGTGTATGTGTGAATTGGCCGCAACCCGTAACAGTGTGTGTGTGTGTGTGTGCGCGCGCCAGCTGTCGCCCGATGGGACCGTCGGGAGTCGGCGCAGTCGCCGCGCGATCCAAGAGAGAAACGACGCTGCGTGAGCACCGTAAACGTTTGGGGCCCCTCATCCATCTAGCTCCCAACCGAATGGGCCACGACGCGCAACTTTGAGTGTGTGTGAATTGGCCACGTCGCACAGTTTTGAGTGTGTGTGTGAATTGGCCGCAACCCGTAACAGTGTGTGTGTGTGTGTGCGCACACACTGGCAGAAGCCGAGCTGTCGCCTGATGGGACCGTCGGGAGTCGGCGCAGTCGCCGCGCGATCCAAGAGAGAAACGACGCTGCGTGAGCACCGTAAACGTTTGGGGCCCCTCATCCATCTAGCTCCCAACCGAATGGGCCACGACGCGCAA
>MBAC02008753.1:0-25086 GCA_001712635.2 Nothophytophthora sp. Chile5
TCTGGCGTTGTTTCTACCAATTGAAACGTACTGCAAAAACGCGCGGCGAGATGGGACGGGTCAGCAATCAAAACCCTGTGAAACACGATAACCCTTTGGATCCGAATTGAGGGATGGCCCTCGAACGTTGCGAAGATAACGTGGTCTGGCTGGCTGGCAACTTTGCCTCACCGCCCATTGAGCTGCTGCAGTGCTCATAAAAGCTCGCCTTGCAACGAACTCAGAGTGCAGGGTGCATCATGAAAGCCCTCGTCCCTGAAAACTGAGGGAAAACCTCACTGTTGTCGATTGAAAAGGACTGGCGACCGAGTGCAAGAGCAGCAAGCGCCGGTGGCAGCAACGACAGGTTCATGCTCTCCTTGTACACTTTCTCATGTGCATTATTAATAGTAGCCGCGGTTCGGAGCTTCTCCTCACTGCTGCTTCTTCACACGCAACCATTCAAAACTATCTGTGCCGAACTTTCGGCATCCGATAGCACTCGCTCGCATCCCATCGTCGCAGCCAGCAAAAATGTGAACACTGTTATCTCGACTGTAGATCCCATTTTCTTCAACCAAGCTTCACAGAGATACTACTACGTGGTGGCTCCTCACTCGTCTCAACTGCAGACGTCGACGGAAAACGGGTCCCCAGCGTCATCAATGGTGTTCTTGATGGCCTCGTACGTCATGAGAACGGTGCCCGTCAGCACTGAGGCACTGATGCAAAGCACAATGATGGATTGGCGTCCAGTCCTCCGAACGAACCCCAGAATGACCACCTGCGACACGGAAGTCACCACGAACGCCAAGGCACACAACAGCGCAGCCCAATCCCACGCGATCATGTCGAACACCGCGAACTTGGCCGTGGCGGCGGCCGACGAGTACAAGATCATCAGCGCCGTAGTGGAGGACGCCACTTCAGGCACAATGCCCAACTCAATCATGATGGGGCCCGTGATGATGCCTCCACCCACGCCAAACATGCCAGCAACGATACCGGCGACTGCGCAACCCAGAGGGAAGAAGACCACGGTCTTCTTGGTCCAGCGGATGTCGCCCTCGGCGTACGGGTAGTTCACGGCCGCCTTACGCTTGTAAATCTTGTACAGGAAAGGAGATGATAGCACCACGAACACTGCCACCCACGGAATTTCCACCAGCAGGATCACCCAGTAGGCCGCGCCGCCACACGACACGACGGCATCTCCAATGCTCGTGGCCAACACGCCAAGGTAACACACCATAATGGCGGCGTGCTTCGCCCACGCAAAGTGGCGTTCCTGCTCGAGAATCTGCGCCAGCGTTGCTTCTGTCCCACCCTCTTCGTCTGTCGGCGTCTTGGTCATAACGACTTCGCTGTTGACAGAGAGACTCGCGCGTTTCTCGTCTGCGACGTCATTGCCACCCGAAATCTGCGGAGTGCTCACCTCCACGTACACTGGGCTCAGCGGGATGTCCGCTGCCTCCGCCGCCTCGTTTTCCGCGGCGTTCTTCTTCGCCATCTCCTTCTTGTGCAGACGGATTCCCTTCAGCGTCGTGCGCGTGCCGCCCACGGCAAGCACAATGACAAAGAGGATCGAAAGGATGTAGCTCGGCAGCAGCTTGTTAATCAGCGCGCCAATGACAGTGCCGCAAATGACCACGGGGATCATGCCCAGCGCCAGGTCGGGGTCGATGAGCGGGCGGTCGACGGACGGGTGGCGCTTGCGCAAGTTGAACCACGCGTTCGCCACAGCGCCACCCAGGATGGCCATGTTGGAGATTGGCGTCGCGCGCTTGATGTCGAAGCTCATGATGAGCACCATGGCCGGCACCATGATGACACCGCCACCCACGCCGCCAGCGGACGACACGGCCAACCCCACCGCCATGAACACGATGGCCAGCGCGTCGTACGTGTCCATCTGCGACAGACTCGGGACGCTGCTGCTGCTGCTGTCGGTACTCCCACTCGCACTGGCGCTCGCGCTCGCGCTGCTGTCACCGGCCGCTGCCGCCGCGAGCGCCAACAGCACAGCCAGAAGGAGGCCCTGACGCGGATACGAACACCGCAGGACCCTCGAGACGCCCATGTTGCCTACTGGTCAGCAGTTTATCCGCTCGTTGCGTCGTGGTGCGGTATGAAGACCAGGAATTCGCAACTGACCGGCTGGATGGCCGGCTGTCCGCTGTAAAGACCTTCACTCACACAGATGGCAGCGCATCCAGCCCACTCATCGCGGCTGTGAGATTGGGCTCGTTATGTCGGGTGAGCAAGAGATGGCCAATCAGCAGTATTTATGGGTAGGTGCATTTTACATCAAGGTAGCATTTGTCAGATTATACACATCAAGGTACGATTTGGCTTTTTCTAAACCGAGTTTAGCCTTGACTTACCAGAACAAGGCAGGCTGGAAAAGAGATAATTACGCTGTTTTGATTAAATGAAGGCTAGCAGACCTTGTTTTCGCATTGGGAAAGCCTCAGGGAATTGTGACGTGGTGGTGCGATTGGCGTCATGGTTACCGGTAATCAGCCAATCATCCTTGCCGCGTTCGGGGTGTCGACAAGATCCGTTCAGAATTTGACAAAGATGGAAGCTTTCCGAATGAAAGTACCGTCAGTGGACGAATTGGCTCAATTTCTTTTGGCGGAGGTACCAGCATTTCGCGGAAGAGACCAAATGAGTACCATGTTTCGGGAGATTAACCCAGAACGATCTTACCACATCTTCGATCGCCGATATGATCCGATTGAATGCTCAATCGCTGCGGCCTCGGAGCTCCAGCAACCTATAGAGCAGACCCAGGACGGCAACGCCGACCCATTCAGTCGAGATTTCCGTGCCGTGTACATGCACCTAACATCCTGTCTTGGCGGGAGTGTACACAGCCTCTTTCGTGCATCGACTGCGTTTTTGAAGTTGCCAGTCCATTTTCCGCCAAAATCACTCATCGCGCGCCGAGCATTCGTCACGTTTAGTCCTGCTATTCATCGAGTGGACTGACACTCACGCTGCTATCGAAGGCAACATATCGCAGACCGCTCTGCTTCCTCAACTGAGGCCCAACACTGCCAGAGCCGTAGACCCTGAGAAATCAGACCGGTGCACGGTTGCCGGTTCATGCACGCTTGCAATCTCCGGACAAACAGCAAGTTGCGTCTCACCAGTCACTCCTTGCGCCTGGCTCACGATGGATGAGCGGCATGAGCCAGGCGTGGTTGAAGAAGGCTAACGCGCAATCCAAGCACATTTTTCGATTTCGACGAGAGCTCAACACCATTCTGCAGCACGGAATGAACCTACATGATGTCCGCATTTATCTCTTTATGCTGACAGCTTCCATCGGACACTCGTTGTCGAGCGTCCTTGGGTGTAAAGATCACGAGTCTCGCGCCAAAGCGCCCCGCTAGTGGGCGTTTAGCTGCGCTGGAATCGCCCCGTATTTCTGCCTCTCCAGGCGGTGCTTAATCACATGATGGATCATAAGCGCCACGAAGCAGAGGATCAGAACGCTGAAGACGATCCACAAGAAGGTCTCAAGAGACGCAGCCGGGCGCGTTTGGCTACCGCTATCCGCCTCAATGTTGCTTTCAGCACGCGTCAGAGCCGTGGAGGTGGCAGATGGGCTTCCTTCGGTGCTGTTATCGAAAACCAGCGAGTCCACATAGGGACGCAGCGTGTCGGCGACACATTCGTGCTTGAGTGTCTTGCCCATCAGCTTCTTGAACGTCGTGAAGGCGCATCGAACGTCCTTCTCTCCACCGCCAATGTCCACCTCCTCCGAGCACGACGGGATGATCACTTGCACGCGATCAGGAGGCTGCTCCAAGCAAACAAAACACACCTCATTCGGTCAATATCGCCGCCAAAAAACGTCCTTTCAGCTGCAACAACGGCGACAACGCAAGGCAATCCGTACATTTTCTGGTGAGAGCTCGTCGCCATTGCGCATCTGCTCAGGAGAAGCCGCCACAAAGTACAGCTTCACGAAGAATCGGCTTTCGTCATCGACCCCCTTCTCCTCGGCTTCTTCCAGGTTCCAGGCGATGTGAGTGTTCTCAAAACCTGCAGATTTCAGGTTGCGAGACTTCGCAGCATTGCTGGCGGCCTTACTGGTGACTGTGGCTGTTGAGTGGAGTTCGAACACCAGCATGCTCCCTGGCACTGGCTGGTGCGGGTGCCAGCCCTTCGTGTACCATTGCAGCCTACATTTCCACCACCAGCATCAACATAAAACGCAAGATCCATGTCAAATGCTGATACCCTCACGCCAGAAATCGCAGTTTACATACCGTAAAAGATTGCGAACGTAGAGCAGGTTGATATCGTGGGCGGCGTAGTACAGCAACCGGTTGTCTGGGCCTTGCAGAAGGTGGGGGCCCTCACCCTCTGCCACGGGGAGCGGTTTCTCCATGATGTTCTGCTCGAAACTGGCTGTGAGGTGAGCGAGCAGAGTAGCACCGAAGCTCGCGGAGTTGACTTCGTTGGTGATCAGGTCCATGTGAGTCTACAAGCAACAACACAGTCAAGTCAACACAACCGCAAGAGCATCGTGCTACCAATAATATCCGAGGTGGAGCAAGCAGTACCTCGTGGATGGTGGATAGGGACAGAATCTTCTCGAAGGTCAGCTGAGGCGGCAGCGTCATGTTGTTGAGGCTCTGCAGCAGCAGCCACTCGGAAAAGTAGTCGGCGTTGGAGAGCGTGTCCTTCCACGGCAAGTAGAAGGCTCCGTTCCACTGGGTGGGGATGCTGAAAAGGTCGCACGTTTCGGGACGCTCTGGTAAAAAGACGTCATCCGCCTTGGAGTCAGCACTGCACACGGAAGCCTCGCAGCACTGGAGGAGCTCGTTGACTTTTGTCACTTCCTTGCGGATATCTTGGAGGACAAACCGAGTGTCGTTGCTGCCGGTGATCCCTTCGTAGACTACACAGACAAACATTAGGTCACACCTATTAGCAACGAGAAGTGCTCAATATTCGCAAACTCTCGTCACTTACCAGCTTTGGAGCACACGGGGCAATTGGCAGTGGGATCTTGTCCCTGCTCGAAGAGCAACTGCGTCTGCTTCGTGATCGGCACCAGCTCTTTGCAGGACGGATACAGTCCACTCAAGAACGCGAGGGCAGTAAGCTACACAGCCACCACACCACTTGGATTTCAACACCAGAACATTGCATACAGAGTGAACACGCATACAGCACGTATACACGTACATTGTCGCGCTGGTTGTCGTCCGCATACGCGAACGTTTGCTTGCAAGCGACGTCCAAGAATTCCTTGTAGAGGTGGTCACGGAAATACTGGGCCAAATGCAAGTGGTAGAATCAGTACCAACTCCGTCCGAGTATCACATGTACCCTTTGCTGAGCACCGTAGAGATGGATACCTCGCCCATGCGCTCGACGACGTGGTAGCCGTGCTTGGTGAGCTTAGGCGACACGATCTCAGCCGGATCCTCTGTCTCGGAGGTCCCCCACTCGTTTGCACTGAGCGGCAGATGCACATCCGGGTTGCGAACGTACTTCTTCAGCAACTCCTCGGAGGGGCTTTCTGTGCCTAGTCCATAAGGTCCTCGCACCCCGTGGCGAGAGAGCACAATCACCTGATTCGGTAGCAACGCAGGTTGAGGCAATGAGAAGCAGCACGAGGGACACACGCCTCGCTCTGCGGACGGATCCAAATAGCAGGAGCATGAACCTGGCGTAGATGCGACGGTGGGGAAACCGCGGTGATCTCCGCGGGTGCGTGCGCCGCAAGCGTGAAGAGCAGCGAGCACGCCGCGACCTGCCAGCCCATGATCCTCGAGTCCGTTCGACCTTCAATTTGCTCGGACTCGTTTAAGTGCGACTGCTCGGACGGCATGGTGATGTGGTACACACTATCCCGTCCATTCGAAGGATCCCTCCAAAACCCGAATTGAAGCTGCTTCATCGGTTTACGAAGGGCTGGCTGATGTGGCATCACGTGGCCAGATGGCACGGCTGCCTCAACGAGGCTGAGGCGTTTTAGCCATGCTTTCGTGGAAGCTCTCACTGGCCAACACGCCACAAATGGCGCGCTTGGCACCCACACAAAATGCTGTCCACGCAGCATTTTGTGCCCGTGCATGCAATGCCTTCCTGCCGTGCTGGACCTCTCGTCCAGGTCCGATGGCTTCGAAGACCCCGAGCCATCGGGCGCGATCTTTGGGTCAGCGCTGCCTGACCTGTTGCCACCGGCGCCGAGAGATGCCACCTGCCTTTGGGGCACCCAGCCAGCTGCTGCTCTCACCCACACGTACGGAACCATCATTCACCGCCAGGAATCCGCTGACAGCGAGTTTACCTGGTATCTGAGCCTATAATTGGGAGCCATATGCAACGCGAGTCTCTTGGCGGCTGGCATTTGCTCAGAAACTGCTGCGGTAAAGAGCCCCTGCTCGACACGTGACTTCGCCAGTGTTTTCCCTGCGCAGGTAATGGTCGCCAATATGGAGCGACGACCTCCAGGCGTGTACCAACACCTCATTTCGCCAAACGGACGCGGCTCACTTAAATAAAGTAGGCGTTACGGATACGAATTTACAATAATTCAATGTGTTTTTGCGTCGCCGTTACTGGCGCGAACTATCCACGGATACAAAACGACAAGTTCCTGCTCTTCGGGCGCCGCAGCTGAGCAAATAGTGAAAGACCAGACCGCGTTCCAGCCTCCACGAATTAAAGGGAAACAGCAGCGTGACTTGAAACGCCTTCCCATGTGGCGGGCGCGTGTGTGCCCGCACGAAGGGGCGCGCGCGCTCCTCCAGGCCACACAGCAGCGGATCCGAGGGAGTCGAAACGCCCGTCCATCGCCCGCTCCTCAAGAGCGGCGTCTTGGCCTATGTTGGCATGCGTGGACTGCCGTGTGTGGCTTGGCTGTGGCTGCCGGCCGGATTAACAATTCGATCTGGGATCGGGTGGAAAGCTGGAAACCGGGCGGCGGGATCAGCAGGCGGCTCCGCTCCAGGCGCAGCTGTTTCTCCCGCGATCACGTGATGACCTCGCGCCAACGCCAACCATCAGAAAAGTGGAACTCGGTCGGGCGTTTCCTCTCCCCAAATAGCCGCAAGACCCACAGGCGTTCCACATCAATCAGAACCCAGACAATCGTCTTCGCCCTCTCGTCTCTCGGCTTCAGATTTTTGCAAAAAGCTTATTATCAGCGGAACTGCCACCGGTTTTACCAATCGGTTCAGGCGTTTGACTTCATTTCAGTGAGTGGAGCAACTGCAAAAACTAAAAACACAACTCGCGCCTGTCTTTTGCAGAATGCGTTCAGTCCAGCGTGTGTTCATGCGCCTGGTTCGTTTTTTGCGCCCGCCGGCCGTTCCCGTTGTTGTGGAGCCCTCGGGCCGCCCACAAGTTCGTTTGTGGTTTCTGAAACCCTATTCAGCCAGTTCTGGTTGTCGGGCCGGGGAGGAAAGTGGGACACCGCCGCCCTCGGTCCCCCCTCTGAATTCCTGTCCACATACAAACTCCCAATCAACCTCCACGCTGGACGCGGCTCTCCCATCCCACGTGACACCTGCCCGTTGTCGGCCAGCAGCATTTTGTATTTTACGTTGTCTTCGCCACTACATTCCTCCTCCACCATGACGTCCTGCGTAGTGCAAGTCCAGGAGCTCTCGCGCCGCCTGCTGAAGCGCGTGCGGCCGTCGCTGCCGACCCCCACAGCCCACAGCGAGGACAGCGCGCTGTCGGCCCGCGACTCGGCGACTAGCGAGGCGCTGCTCAAAGTGTGCAAGCGCCAGATCGAGTCGTCGCCTCGATCGTCCGCGCCGGCTCTGCTACCTACGGCGCCTATGGAAGCGCTGGAGCTTCCGGCTGCGACGCCATCCGCCACCAGCAGCGCGAGCGTGCAGTGGCCCAGTGTGACGGGCTGCGAGGGTGTCCGCAAGGCGCTGACGTTCCTGCAGAACTCGCGCCAACACGCCATGATGCTGATGCTGCAGAACCACTGGGAGCGCGCCATGAGCGTGCTGGAGAAGATCGAGAAGGCCACGGAGAGCGTGTGTCAGCAGCGTCGCCAGGTCGTGCTGCAGCAGGCCAATGCCGGACGCAACATGCTCGTGGACAAGATCAAGGAGCTGGATCTCAGCAGTAGTTCGAGCAAGAAGGTGCACGCGGCGCCCCGGCGTGCCGTGCGGTTTTGCGACCAAGTGGATGTCGCCGTCGCGGAAGAGATGGACCGCAAGTGCGACGACGTGGCCGAGCCCGTGCGCGAGGAGATGCTCGTGCTGCGCGCGTCGCGGAAGATCCCGCAAGAAAACCTCTCGGAGTTCTGGAACGAGTAAGGAGGCGCGACGGTGGCATGGCTCGCGAACGCAGCAGCCGAAGCCACCCGCAGCCCACAAGCATGATTTATTAGCGGAGAGCTGGCAGCTAGGCACTTCTCACAGCGACAGGAAAGGGAGCTCGATAACTTATTCAAGAATTCCATAGACTTATTTAACTACCCTATTTCCGTATCATGTTTACCCCCAGTGGATTTCCCACTTGACGGACCTTGCGACAAAGCCGACCTCTTCAACTCCGCGTGAGCGAACGATGAGGGCGAGCTGGGGTCGGCAATAATGGAACCCATGCTCTGCCCACAAGCTTGGTGTCGCAAAGGCCCTCGAGCCAATTGGCCATTTCGAGTCTCGCAGGTCGACGACGACAAGAAGGGGGTGGAATGGGTGCCGATCTTGCTCTTTCTGCCTCTTCCACCTGCGCTCTCCGGATCGGCCGCCATCGCCCCACCGATCATAGCAGCGTCGGTCCTGCTTGAACTTGACCCGAAGCGGGTCGGCACCGCGACGATTTGTAGCATGACAGCCAACTGGACGGATTTTCTTGAACTAAATCCGTGATAGAGAAGCCTGCTGCTGCGCCGGTGTTCTCCCAGACTCCCCGATTCGCGCTTGCCACCCAAACCTGCTGCAATGGATGTCTGCTCTTCTGGATCCGACCGATTGCAGTGAGCCCGACCCCAGCTGGAACCACATGGAACGCTCCAAGAAACTGGCAGGTGGCCGATCGTCACAGGCCTGGAAGCAAAGCGAAGATCTCGCGCTTGTGCCTGACACAGACCGACATGGATGCGAGGCGCTTGAGCGCCAAGGCGAAGAGGATTGCTTGTCTTGGGTGGCCGAGCGTCCGCCGGCCACACACGGCGGCAACTGCGCTGCATCCTCCGCTGGCTGGAGTCAAGTGCGGGTGATGGCTGGGACGACAACAGCAACTCTCTTGCGCGCTGCTGACGCGAAAGCGGAGCCGGATAAGATGGAGGTACTTTGGGAACCGGACAGGACCTGACAAAGACAGCGCGGTGGAGCTGCAGTGGCGGCATTGGCGGCCGCGCTGCCGCCCGCCATGCATTTTCTTGCGGCTGATGACCAAAAGACAAGCTTCCACCATTTTCAGAACGATTTCCCTTGTTGAACAACACAGGCGGAAGAACAGCTGGTGACAGTACTTGAACCGGTTTGCGTGCGGTATTCCGGCCAACTGCCTTGGAAAGATCGACTCATCGAATCCCAAACAACCTGCGTTTTACTTGGTCCATCCGTGACGTGCTGCTATCATTTTGCGGCAGTGAAACACGCAAACAGAAAGAATCAGGAGAAAAGAGGTCGCTTGGTCCTTCAGTGTTCAACCGGTATCTACCCCCTCAACCCAGACAAAAAGCACTCGACATTCGTTCTGCCTCCTCGCGAGATCGCCAGCTCCGCCCCCCGTTCTTCCTCGTTCCTCCTCGTTCTCCCAGCCTCCAGCCACCCACCAAGGGAGCGAGATCCCCACCCCCGCACGTGTCAGATGATGACGGACGCGACGCTGTACCGGTCCGCGGGCCACCCGGAGAAGGCGCGGCTGGTTTTCAACGCGCAGATGCACCAGGAGCTCCGGAACATCGCCAAGAACCGCGAGGTCTCTTCGGTGGGGGCGGGCCCGGCGCCCACGATCTCCAGCAATGGCAGCATGCGCCCCACGCAGCCGATGGTGCTCAACGGCGCCGGCCGCTCCACGGAAGTGAACGGATGGAACCTGGAGAAGAAGATGGCGGCGCTCAGCGAGGTGTTGGATCTACTGCGTCGCCCCTTCTTCTTCTATCTGGACTTCGGCACGGCGGCCGCGGCCGAAGCCGTGAATGGAGGGAATAGTGCAGGCAGCAGCGGCGACCGCAAGCTCAACTATCACTCGTATTTCAACAAGATGCTGCCGCTGCATGTGGGCCAGACCGTGCTGCTGGATCTGTGGTACGTGGCGGCTCGTATCGATTGCTCCTTGCTGCTTGACGATGTAGTAACCAGGTTATACGTTGTGCTCTGAAACGGAGAAGGGATTATCTCATGGACATGTGCGACCACGTGCCGGTTCGCAACCGCTGCCGGGCGCTATACATGCAGGCGGCGGTATACGTCTGCCGCCGCGTGGAGTTCATCGAAGGTTTCCCACTGGATGGCCAGCAGATCCACTTGGACTCGCATGTCACGACGCGGTACAACCGCCTGCTGGAGCGGAGCGTGCGCTTCTGCTCGGCCAAGATCCGCAAGGCGCGCTTCATGGCCGAGGAGCATCGCTTCTTCGTTGCCCACATCTTCACGGCGGTCTATTTCCGCTTCCCCTTCTCGTCGCCTAAGCTCATGGAGGCTGTTCTGCAATGCACCGATAAACTCGAAGCTGCAGACGACGCCGGCGGGAACAGAGCGGCCAGTACCGGCAAAGCCAGCGACAATGGAGTCAAGCAAGGCGCGAGTGCTGGAGCTGGCAGCAAGAAGCGACGGCGGCGGTCTGTGCGCAGATCCAGCGCTAGCAGTTTGCGCAGTCCGCGCCAGTTCCGTCGCCATTGGAACGATCTCAGTGGTAGGTCCTTCACCTCGTTCTCCGTCTTGCTATGAGAGAAATTGTGATCGTATTGACCTGCTATCGGTTCGGATATGTGGTGTTTCACAGAGGCAAACTGTCGACCGGACCGGATCAGCGGCGTGGACCTGCAGCTCGAGATCTTCGCGTCCTTCTCGACGTACAAGGCGAGCCGCGGGACGGATCTGCTGGTCGTTCCTGCCCGGAGCGGCAGCACGCCAGCCATTCCACTGGATATGCTCAAACGCGGGTCTCAGAACCGCTCCGTGGCCGCGGCGCTCGAAGCCGTGTTCCAGCAAGGCATGAGTCGCGTGGGCGAGGAGCAGGAGGTGGCCTTCATCTACCAGTTGCCACTGCTGTACATCGGCCATAAGCTGCAGAATGACGCGTTCGTGAAGCAGGGCGTGGTCTCGCAGGACAAGATCGAGGCTGGACTGGAGCTCTTCATGGAACGCGTCAAGTCTCCGGGGAGAGATGACCTGCTGGCTGTGACGTTCGTGGCCGCAGTCCTGAGCGACGTGAGCTGCTGGTGCAACCACCGCTATGCGGACGGTCGCATCCTGTGGCACTGCGTGCCTGGGTACTTCGCTCTTGTGCGACTGTATATGGCTGTCTTCCAGCGCATGTGCCAACGTCGAGCGCGCTCTGGAGCCGGCTCGTCGGCGCTGCCTTCAGTGAATCGCATTCTCTCCATCATTGAAGGCCAGACGAGCGATCCGTGGGAAGATTACTGGAACAACCGTGAGATCGACACTGTTCTGGATGCGGCCAGCGAAGTGCTGAAGAACGAGCTGCTGGTGAACGTGCTGATGCAGATCGTGCTGGAAAGCACCAACATCCTGGACCCGACGAGCGTCAACTACTCGTTCGGGATCTTGCAGCGTGTGCTTGAGGTGGCGTCGAAGGCCGCGATGCCTGCAGCGAAGGACGCCACCGTCTCGAGCGGAAAGCCCAGAGGTCGCATCCGTCGCTGCTTGGGCCCGGCTTTTGATGGCGACTACTTCCTCAACAATATGCGCAGCGCCTTGCAGTCCTCGCACGTGCAAACGCTGCTCAAAGTGCTCACGTGCATCTACAACTGTATCGGTAGGTACCTCAGGAGACTTGACAGCGGCTCTTCCGTCCGGACTGAGGAGGCGAGTGAGGCTAACCATCTGGATCGTATGTGGTCTGTTGCTGTAGATCTGCTGCCTACTACCGCTCGCAAGCGGCTCGTGGCGGAGCTCATTCTCCGGGAAAACTTCTTCCGGTTCTTCCTGCACTGGAACGAAGAGGTCCGTTCGCTTGCTCTCTGCCTCTTGCTGCGGTTGGTGACTGTCAGCTGTGAGAAGCTCACTCTCTTTGTCGTGCTGCTTGATCGCGAGCAGATCCGCAAGATCTTCTGCTACATGGTGGTCTTCAAGACGGCGGCTTCGAACCGTCTGGACCTGCCGAGCGCTTCCGACCGGATCCTGCTGGCTCAGACGCCGTTCTTCGAGGTGGGGCCGGCGTCCAGATCAGCCAACGGCGCGGGCTTGTCGGCCGCCTCGCCGGCGCTCAGCTACCTGAGCCATCTAAGCGAGCTGGCTCAGGCCATGCTGCGTCCTACTGCCGACAGCGAGATGGACCCCGCGAAGAAAGCGGCAGTGGGCAAGAAGGCACTGCAGCGAATCACGAATTGGGACGCCAGCGCGCGCTTGAAACGCACGCGTAGTGGCGGCGACTCGGTCTTCCGCGACAGTCTCGTGGACGAGGAGCTCTCGGTGGACCTGTCGATCGCCAGCAAGCTCGACGCCAACTTCAAGATGATCGCGGAGCAGATCGACCCGGTCCGGCACCGTCGCGCCAGCCTCGATGAGGCGGAGTCGGCGCCTCCTACCCGCTACTTCCCGATGGAGCTGGAGGCTTATGCTGAACGCGCGTTGTCTCAGTATGTGCTGGTGTTGTGGGAGTACTACGAGGCGGCCTTCGAGAATCCGGCCAAGATGCCCATCGCGCCGTCGCTCGAGTTCACGATCTCCGTGCCGTTCTTCGTGGACTAGAGCAGCACGTGCAGCTGGGGTGAGGATGGCGGCTGGTAGATGAGGCGGTCGTATTTATTAGCAGTGGACGTAAAGCAGACGCTAGAGCAAATGCGGCGAGGCTAGACTTGGGCGTACAAGCTCAGCTGATGGTACATCTCCTTGCTGCTGTACACGGTGACGGTCTTCCCCGCTGGATCATCAGGAAAGCACGCACAAGAGATACAAAGAATGAATGGGAGTCAGGCACCGGATCATGCGTTGTCAATGCAGCAAGAGAGCTGGTGTGGCCAGGTAGGAGTCCTTCCTCGTACCGTGCAGTGGCTCCATCACGAACATGCGGACGTCGCCGGCACGCACGCGCTTCCAGTCGCGTCGTCGACGCTCGAACAGGTTGTCGTGCTCCTTCTTGTCCGCGGTTCGGCCTGCAGTGGAATGAATGCAGCAGCAAGAGACAGCACCACGATCAGTTTGTGAGTGATCCTCTGCCTCTCAACATGTCTAGCCGGTCATCTTGAGGCGAAGGACTCACTCGGATGGGCTTGCTTGCGCTTGTGTGAGGTCCGGCACGAGTTTTTCTGCGCCAAAAGCACGTGGATGTGAGTGCCATGCGTCGATAACGAGAGTCAGCAAGGCGCAGTATCGCCCTACATACCGCAGCGTTGATCTGCAGCAGCTTCTGGCGCTCCTCCCGATCCAGCGTGTGCTCGACAAACGTCTTGAGCCACCACTTCTCAATCAAAGCACGAGCATACCACAGCCAACGTAAGCCATCAGCCAACAGGTGGCCATATCTCCCGAGAAGCAAGCTGTTTGAACGCACCCTGGCGTCCATATTGCGCAGCGGGAGCTTCTTCTTGCGCAGAAAGTCCTCAAGAAACGCGTCGTCCCTCAGCCTCTCGCGCTGGCCGCGGTCGATGCAGGACAGCACGAACTCGCGCAGGGGGTGGTAGGCGCCGCGCCGCAGGTCCGCGCTCTCGTGCAGCTCCATGAACTCGAAGACCTGCGTCTTGAGCACGAGCGGCGCCAGGTCGTCCGCCAGCTCGCCCTCCACAGTCACGCACACCGTGTGCACACCAGCGTTCTCCAGGCGGATGTCCTGCACGTAGTACACGCCGTTGGGGAAGGCGGTGGCCACGCGCTCGTTGAAGACCACCTTGTCCTCGTTCTGGATGGTCACGCGCAGCGCCGCCACCTTGCGCGACTTGACCACCGACGCCTTGCCGTTCTTCGTGAGCGCCACGTAGAAGCCCAGGTACCTTACGCAGTCGCAAGAGGAAGAGACGCGGTTGGTTAGTTGGTGCGTTCACGCAGGCAAAAGGCGAGGGAAGGAGGACACTCCAGGCACCGGAAGATGGAGTACTGGAGCGGGGTGCGCCCGGGCAGCAGCTCCGACCACTTGTCGGCGATGGGGAAGAGCTGGAAGCCCTCCGGGAGCGCCTTGTGGTGCCGCAGCGAGATGGGCTTCAAGTGCTTCATGGACATGGTGGCGGCGAGGCGCTCGAGATGCTCGATACGCTTGTTGTGGCTAATTGTGATTATTGCGATTAGAGCGATTTCGAAAGGGATTTTTGACGCGCCGGTTGGAGCGCGGGAAACGTTTAAGAAAACGCTTTTTTTCTAAACCGAACCAAGTGTTTTCTTGCGAAAAGACTCGATGTGGGAAACACAGTTAGAGAGCAGGTAGTGGGGGTCACTCGTTCTATCACGTGACCCACATAAATGTGGGACTTGCTGAGCGCGAAAACTATAAGGCCATTCATTCGGATTCGACTCCGCTGAGATTCACAGTCACAGCGTCGCCATGAGCGGCAGTGGTTCGTCGTCGTCTTCGGCGGCGGCAGCGCGGCGATGGAACATCTCGGAGACTCACACGGTGGTGAAGATGAAGACCGCAGCGGGCGACAAGTTCGTCAACAACTACCGGCTGCTACACACGCTGGGCCAGGGCCGCTTCGGCAAGGTCAAGCTCTGCGAGCGCCTCGCGAATACCTGCAGCTCCAGTTCCAACGGGCAGAACAGCAGCATCAAAGCGGGTGAATTGGTTGGTGGCCAGCATGGATCTGGTGTTCTGGGCGAGGCCCCTGCACTTCCCCCGCCGATGTTCGCGCAGCCCAAGGCACGGCAGTTTGCCATGAAGATCTTCTCCAAGAAAATGTTGCGGAAGATGAAGGACTATTGCGCCGAGCCTGCCCACGAGCAGCGGGAAGGCGAGTTAGCAGCAGCCGCTGAAGACGCACTGCCGGTTCGCATGCGCGTGGTGACGGCGCTGGACCGTGTCCGCGACGAGATCGAGATCATGCGGTCGCTGTATCATCGCAATATCGTGCTGCTGTTTGAGGTCATCGAGGACAGTAGCGACAAAATCTACATGGTGCTCGAGTACATGGTGCAAGGACCCTGCATGGTCTACCGATCCAATACGAAGGATTTCTACAGCCATGCCACGGGTGGCACACTCTCAGAGGAGCTGGCGCGGGCCTATCTACGCGACATCCTGCTCGGCTTGGAGTACCTCCATCAGCGAAGAATCTGCCACCGAGACATCAAGGCAAGTCGCCGTTCTGCTATGCTGCTAGCTGCCGTGTCGCTGTGCCAACATTGTAATCTTTGCTGTTGTTGTTATTGTGGATTTGCGACGAGTTTAGCCCGACAACATTCTGTTGAACGACTCGGGACGCTGCCACTTGACTGACTTTGGCTGTGCCAAGAAATTTGGCAACAACACTGCTGGGACTATCGGCGATGTCGGACTGGCACAGGAATCGGTGCAACCGGTGCTGATGTCGGACACGGTGGGAACGTACCAGTTCCTGGCCCCGGAGTGTTGCTCCGGTGAGCCGTATGACCCGTTCAAGGTGGACATTTGGGCGGTGGGCATCGTTCTGTACATCTTCCTGTTTGGGAAGCTTCCCTTCACATCGGAAAGCACGAGAGAACTATTTGACGAGATCACTCGCGCGGAGATCGTGTTGCCAGAGGTTGAAGAAGGATCTGGTCGCGATCAGCAGCTCCGTCCGGAATGCCGGGATTTGCTTGTGCGACTACTGGAGAAGGGCCCAGGGCAAAGGATCACCATTACGCAGGCGCTCCGTCACCCGTGGTTCGTGAACGAAGACGAGGAGGACGAGCCGCTTTCGTTCTAAGGGTGCGCAATGACGAAAATATAAGTTCCTGTAAACCCTTACTAAATTTAGTACTAATACTTTATGCAAAAACACCAAAAAGAATATTTGCTTACAACAAAGTAGTAATGGTTCGGGTCGTGGGCGGCATCCCAAAGCGGTCAGTGCTGCCTGCAGTGCCAAATGTTGATGCTAATATGGGCGGTCAGTTTGAACGTTCGCAGTTCTGGAGGGTCGGATAGTCATTCTGATTAATAGAGACCAACCTAGGCCATTGCAGCCGGCCTGGGAGAAGTATGGCGTTCAGTAGAATGCGCGTGAGCTTTCACACTGTGTAGTGCATAACCTCGAAGTGGACAGCAGGCGACCTGACACGAATACTACCGCAAGTTGAAACAGGAGGCAGGCAGTGTACGCAAGTGCGTTTGCTTTATGCCTCTGGACAGCATTTTTGCTGCGATTGCAGCTTCACTGCATCGTGCTATTTCTCTTCTTTTTTGCGGAGGGGGACAACCACACACGAGTGTCAACATCTCCGTGGTCGCAATATCAACTGAATAAGCTTATTGTCGTCACGTTGAGAGTGCTGGTTAGGTTGAAGGGATAAAATTCCAGGCTTCCACACTGTCGCTGTTACCAGTCGTTGTCGCTCAAGCAGCCTGAGACACACGAAAAGCATTCCGCCGTTCCGCCAACACGTCGACGATAGGTTCTGCCACTCTGGTTCACCCCATCCTAGCATGCACACGTGAAGGCATATCGACTAGCTAGCTGTGTTCTACTGACCATGAAAGGCTGTACAGACAAGCCTGACCTGTATTCGGTCCTGGAAAGTTGGACTGATGGCGTCGTTAGCCGCTGTCTACTCTTTGCATCAGGAAGAACACTGGTCATTCAACAATAGAAGAATTCGGTTGGATGCCAGTTTGTCGTGAGTATTTGCAATAAATATGGGCAAGTAGTTGTCAGCTTGTTGCCGTCCTTTTCTCAGAGTAGAGAACCGTTCATTTTCTCGAAGCAAAGGTGGGCGACAGCCTCTCAAAAGCGCACCTTCGCGCACCATTTTAAATTGTCGCGTCCGATACACGTTGCATGCCCAGAACTTCACGCTAATGGGTAAGGGTGAGTGAGCCAAACATCCACTTGACGCCCATTTGCAGTCGCATCGTAGCCAGCCGCCCTTGCGACTCGTAGCTAATTGCAGCCTGGTACGTCCAGAACACGCGGCGCTGCAGCGACCGTTTCCCACTGAAAACGACGTCTGTCGCTAAGCTAAAAGTTCAGAACAACTGGATGGTGTCCAAGAATTAAGTGTACCACCGAATTAACGTTACGTCGCTGAAGTTGAAGTTGAAGTTGGACATATGTTTTTCGGTGAAGAGGGAAAGGGCTCGTATAAGAATGTTTCTGCAGAAGCGTTCAGTCCAGGCCAACCCAAACGTGCCAAGTTTCTATTAAAAGGTTTGTCACTTCAGCATCATGTTTCCCCTCCAACTTCCTCACAACCAACTCAACTCACGAGCCAGCGACCAAGTAACAGCCCTGAAGAACAAATCATCAGCTCACTCTTACTCACGACTCGCTTGAACCGAAGTCTACTGGCTATGGCGGTCGAGACCTGCCACTGGGCGAACCGCTTGCGTTTCTTAAAGGGTAGAGTATGGGGGTAAGCACACGTTCGTAGTCATTACCGAGTAGCTTTGATTACGATTTTCAACATTTCCGTTCGCGGTAACGAACGTGAATGGAGTCTAAAATCCCGGAGACCCGTCAAATCACAGCTAGGAAGCATGCGCGACGTTAGACAAGTGTCCATTAAGCCGTTCAAGCAACCTGAGACAAAAGCATTCGCGTCCACCAACACCTCAGCGATAGATTCTGCCACTCTGATAACCCCATACAAGCATACAATGTGGGAGAATATCGACCAGCTATCTGGTTTTTACTGAGCACGAAATGCATTGTACTCGCCCCAAGTCCATGTAGTGCTGACAGGCAGCACGAAAAAATCAATCGGCTCGTGACGCTGCCACTGAATCACAGTGTTTTGAATACTACCGGCAAGCATACTATCCATTCAACAATGCATGCATTCAGCTGGATGCCAACTTTCCATCGCTGAAATTGCCATTTTCTCGGAGTAGAAGAGCGCGACGGTGTCTCAAATAGGCACCTTGTCATTTTGATGCGTGTACGTTGCATGCCCGCGCAGCACATCTGGTCATGTGAATGGGTAAGGGTGAATGAGTGACCCGAAGATCCACCTGACCAGTTTGCAGTCGCATCATAGCCAGTCGCCCGCCATAGCAACTTGTAGCGGAGCGCAGTCTGGTGCGTCCAGAACACGCTGCGCTGCAGTGACCGTTTCCCATAATATCCACTGATAACGACGTCTGTCACTGCGCTGAGCATAGCAAAGGCTCACAAAAAAAGAAACCGCGGCAAGTTGTGGTGTTGTTGCAGAATTCAGATCGACGAGTCGTGGATTCCGTATTAATATCTTCGTGAAAATATGCTTCTCAGTGAAGAGGGAATGAGAAGGAATGTTTCTGCCGAAAACGTTCAGTCCAAGCAAGGAGGACCAACCCAAATGTGCCGAGTTTCCACTGAAAGCTTTGCCGCTGTGGTGTTCATTTCCCAACTTCCTCTTATCCGCACAAGCAACCAACAACCAATAACCGCCTCAGCAACTCACGAACCAGCAAACCACTCGGCACCCTGAAGAACCAGAACCACCCCACCCCGCGACATCATGCGCTTACTCACGACTCGCTTGAATCGCCGTCTACTGGCCATGGTTGGCCTCCGCTCGAGGAGGCCTGCCACTGGGGGCCCCGCCCTGGCGGTGACAGCGAGACGGAGTGCTCCGACGCTGCCTGCCACCCGTCGGACGAGGGTGGGCAACTCTGTGGCGGCCCATTCAGACTGGCTGATACCCCGACACGACGTTCAAATGGCTGCGGTGCCGTTTCACGTTGGCTCGTTCGGTAAGGTGTACCGCGGCACGTGGCTCGGGTCCCCTGTCGTTGTCAAGTGCGTCGACGTGCAGTCCAACGAAGCCCGAAGCGCTGTCCTTCGTGAGGCCGCCATTTGGAAGAGACTGCACGACCGCCACATCGTCCCCTTCTACGGCGCCTGCCTGAAACCGGGGGAGAATTCGGATGACCCGAGCTTCTTGGTGTGTGAGGAGGCGGCCAATGGCAGTCTGCGCAACTTCCTGTTTAACGAGAAGAATGCTGGTCGGTCGCCAGTGTGGCGAACACTGCGCGATGCAGCCTTGGGGCTGCACTTCCTGCACCAGAAAGGCATCGTCCATGGCGACCTGAAGGGGAACCAAATCCTCGTGAACGAGGCTGGGGTGGCAATGCTGACAGACTTCGGGATGAGCTCCATCCCTGCCCGAACGGTGGCGCCGAGACACCACGAAGCGGTCGGGGCGTTTCAATGGAAAGCGCCCGAGCTGCTCGGTCCAGACAGCAGCGCGCCTACGATCGAGTCGGACGTGTACGCGTTCGGCATGTGCGTCGTCGAGGCGTTGTGTGGCGGACCTCCGTGGGGGGATTTCCCAGACGTGGCCATCAAATTCAGTCTCCTCAAGATCAAGGAATCGGCGGCAAAACCTGGCTTGCAAAGGGCGATCTCGACTCGCATCATGCCACGCCCCGTCCAGATCACGAACGAGAAGCATTGGGCTTTCGTGAGACGGCTCTGTGCCTTCGATCCATCGAAGCGGCTCAAACTCCCAGAGGCGATCGAAATCCTCGAGCAGTTTGTCCTGGAAGAAATCGCCCAAGAGCGTCATCACTCTCAGCAGCCATCGGAAGCTGCGCAAAGCTTTGTGGAGTGAGTGCAACTCTGAACATCAGCATTTATAATTCAAAGGCGCAAGATAATTCATGGCGTCAATTTGTTTTCCTTTGGCTCAAATTACATATCGCGTGGTCCTGTTAGCGAAAGGGACTTCAAGCCGAAGACCGAACGTATTGACACTTTCCCTCAGTTAAGGTATATTGAGTTCGATGCAGTCAACTGACGACCTCTAATATCCGTGCCAGCTCACGTCGATCGCTGGGCTGTATTCGATCCGCGGCTGTGGCGGTCACCCTTGACGGCGCGGGCGGTGTACGTCGTATCACGTGTTGTGCCGGCGGCGGGTATTGTCATCCAATCCCAGCGGCCGCCTCTTCGCCTCGATCCAGGCCGACCAGTTGGTGGCTCTCGTTGTGCTTTTTGCTGAAGGTGCTGCCTTTTGTGCTTGTTTTCCTATCATTCTGTCGCATCCATTGAACGTGTCGAAGAAGTTCTTGAACTGTATTCATGCAGTTGTGTGTGGCTTTGCAGTTCGCTCGCTTGTGGAGGATGGCGACATCGCGTTCCGCACGAAACATACAACGGCTTGAAGGCTCTTCACATGTCAGTGTGTGTATCATCCAGACAGTTGTCAACCAATGCGGTGCGCCCTCTTTGCCAAGGAGCATGTCTGGTACCTGGCTCGCTTGCTATGCGAGTGATGTACTGTGAGCTCCACCGCTCAAGGTACTGTTTCCAGTCATGGCAGGATCCATGAGCTCTGCGAGCGGTGGTTTCTCATTGTAGCACTCATCGAGCATCTGATGCGCCAGCACGAAGACCTCGTTGACGTGAACGCCGTCCATGCCTCCGCCAGCGAACGGGTCCTCCATGGCCTTCTCCACGTTGAAGATGCCGATCATCAGCAGACTCGTGACGACGCTAAGTGCGAGGCAAAAGACGAAGTTCGTGGCCTGGTACTCATTGCCGCGGGCAATGTAGACGTAATACGGACCGTAGAACAGCGGCAGCACGAGGATGAAGAGCCGCGTGAACGAGCGTGTGGCTTGCGGAGTTCGGTAGAACTGGAGCAAAACGAAGGACCCAACCCATCAACAATTCAGATCCAGGGCATTGCATAATAATGAGAGATGGGACGGAGACAGCGACTCACTTTGATGTTCTGCAGTTTCTCGATGCGAGCCTGGAGCAGCCAATGGTACTGATTGATTCGGGAGGCTTCGTTCGCGGGCATACCACAGGCTTTCATCACTTCCGCTTGGTCGTGGAGTTGGCGGATCCAGCGCACAATCCGTAGCTGCAGCTGATTCACTGGAGCTATGTAGCTTGACGCCAGCTTGCGGCCGTACGCAGTGAATCGGTGTCGACCGCGCGTCAACGTCGGCAGTAGCAACAGCGCCCTGGTGTCTTGCAGGACAGCTTCCAGCAGCGCTTTGGTCTTCTGCACGTGGTCAAGGGGCAGTTTCCGCCGTCCGTTGTCTCCCCAGTTCCAGAGAGCATTCGCCAGCAAGATGTTGACCAGCAGTGCCTTCGCTTCCGAAATGAAGTCCAGCGCTTGTTCTCGGCGGGTGAACGCCTGCTTGATCTGCATGATCATAGGCGACACGACGGCGAACGACACGATGGTCCACGAGATGTTGGCGCCGAAGCTGACGCCCCCCGAGCTGCTTGTCCCCAAAACGTAGTAGAGCGACGTGGTGACCACCGAGAAGAGCACCACGAACAGACCGTCGAACGTGATCAGATGGATGCAGAAGACCTTCGAGGCCGCGTACATGTCCAGCACCGTGTCCCGGAAGCCCTCAGTCGCGCACTGCATCCCCGTCGTCGCCGCTGTATTGCCTGCATCGCCTTGCCACCACCGCGCATCTTCCCCATTGCTGTCACGTTGCAAGCCTCCGCCGCCTTCAGACCGAAAGCCAGCGCGATCATCCCCGAGTTCGAGTCCCAAGGCCCGGTGTCGATTGTCGTCGCGCGGCGGGTACAGCGCATAGGACTCCTCCTGCGCTGCGGACATGCTGGTCTCCTTTGAGCTCTTTCAGGAATGGTTGATGCGATGATGAGACAGGTGACGGGCGCTTGTCACAGGTTGGACCGTGGCACCTTATGACTGGCACCATGTACCGTTGTATCGGAACTAGTGTGGTCCACGTTAATGAAAGGACAGGTTTCCACCGCCATTTTGGCACCGATGCATCAGCAAGAGGAGCTGCTGGCGGCGGCGGCGGCGGCTGCAGACGCAGTCAGCGGGTCTGCAGTGGGGATTGAGGTGTTTCTAGACGACTCCGGCGGTCGCGTCGTCGTATTCGGCGCCATCAAATCCAGGTGCGTGCTGCTTTTCTGTTTGCAGGAAGAGGCGATCCAGTCTGCAATGATGCAAAAGGCGAGCTCTTGCTTACGATGCAATGCGTTATTTGCTGCATTTAGACCCGAGGACTTCGTGGTACGCGAAATCAGCGCGTCGAATGAGGTCGTAACGCTTAGCGACAAGAGCGAGTGCCTGCCCACGGAGGGCGAGCGCGACGCCGTCTTACAGACGCTCGTGGCGGCGCAAGGCGCGACCCAGAAGGCGAAGAAGGAGCGGATGGTGTTCGAAGAGCCTGCGAGTGGGTGGCGTCCGGCGCTGATAGAGAAAGTCGGTACAGAGGAGTTCGCTCTGGTCGAAAGCGTGGCGAATTGCAATGTTGGAGAGTGCTTCCTCGCGGCGCCGACGGAATTCCAGGACCGCGTGTTCCTGCAAGTGTGCATTCAGGTAGGATCACTACCAGTAGGCGCATTTACGCGGCTGATTGTTACCGCCTGCAAGTCTGAAAGGCGTATGATGTGTCTACTCAGAGCTGCTTTCCAGGATTGGACTGCAAAATGCAGCAGACAGAGACGCCGGAGCAGCAGATCCGAGTGCTGTTGGACCCCGTGTATCGGAAGCTCCGAGAAGGCGGCATGTCACCGGAGAATTGCGACCGATTGCTTGTGTTCCTTCGGAAGGGCGCGAACGATCTCGAGGCAGCGAAAGGTAGGCGTCTTCCCATTTAACTGCTGGTTTTTGCAGTAGGCGTCTAATCTACTGATCACTACGGAGCAATGCAGGACTG
The DNA here is from genome assembly GCA_001712635.2 of Nothophytophthora sp. Chile5. NCBI lineage: Eukaryota > Oomycota > Peronosporomycetes > Peronosporales > Peronosporaceae > Nothophytophthora > Nothophytophthora sp. Chile5. Next base: position 22,867 of record MBAC02008753.1, read on the forward strand.
GAGCTCGAGCACGAGGACTCCAAGACAGCTCGCACAATGCTGCACCGCTTGATCTCCAAGTGCTCGTCGTGCTTCAAGACCAAGACGGAGACTCGCAACGGAATCCAGCGACTTGTCGTGCAGTTTTCGCAGAAAAACACCAAGAAGCGGAAGCGTTCCCAGCCGCAAGTGTATTTGCAATTCGTGCTTCAGAAGGTGCGCTGAATTTGTTGCCTTCGCGATGATTCCTCTGAGCACCCAGCTGACTGACTTATGAAATGGTTTTCATGGCTTTGGATCGATATTGCAGACGAATCAAGAGCACTTCGCGTGCTTCGACCACCTCGCGCGGTCTCTGAACCGCCCGCTTCCCGCTTTCTCCTACGCCGGGACGAAAGACAAAGTCGCCGTCACTTTCCAGCACGTGGTGGTCAGCGGAGTGACGCCTGAGCGGCTTTTGGCCATCAATCAGGATACCGCGAGCGGAATTCGAGTAGGAGACCTCCAGTTCGTTGGTGCCCCGATGGCTCTGGGCGGCGCGAAGGGCAACCGGTTCGCCATCACTATCCGCGAGCTTTCTTGCAAGGCGGAAACCTCGACTGCTACCATCCGATCGGCACTGGAATCAGCTCTGGAAAGTGTGAAGCACAGAGGTTTCGTGAACTACTTCGGGTTCCAGCGCGTTGGCCTTCCTTCGAGTGCCGTGAGGCCGCACCACATTGGCGAGAAGATCATCGCTGGCAAGTGGGAAGAGGCGACGAGGCTTCTCCTCGCGCCGGATGGCTGTGATTCAGAGATCGGTGCTCGAGCGAAGCGAGTCTACCTCGAGACGCGGGATGTTGAAGCCGCGTTGAAACTGATGCCATTCAGCATGTCGGCGGAGCGGCAAGTGCTTCAAGGACTCAAGCGCTTCGGCGCCGACGCATTCGAGCAGGCGGTGAAGACCGTCCCCTTCTCGCGTCGTGTGATGTTCATGCACGCATACCAGAGTTACCTGTTCAACCGGATGGCGTCTTTCCGACTGCGTCACTATGGGGCCAAGCTCGTGGCAGGCGATTTAATCCAATGCGACGCTCAGGGCAAGAACGCTGCATCAGTGAAAATCGTTTCTGCGGAGGAAGCGGAGGAGCTCAATCGCGACCGTGAAGACGCATTAGCTCTGGCGCTGCTGCCTCTCCCTGGGACGAACGTGATGCTACCGTCCAACGCTACCAAAGAAGCCTGCATCAAGGTACGTGCTCGCCTCTCTTGCTTTGAGCATTCAATGTGTGCAGACTCTGATCCCCTGCTTTCTCCAGATGATGGAACAAGATGGCACGAAAGACGCGCTGCTTGACTCTGGGCCGGTCAAAGGCGCGTACAGGGCGCTGATTGCATCCCCGCAGGATCTGGAGTGGACGTGGGAAGAGCACGAGCGTAGGGGCATCTTGATTCTGTTGGCGTTTTGGGCTGGCGAACGCACTGACCGCCAATCTGATCTGCTTGATCTCTTCATGTGTCTGTCAACAGCATCAACGCTCCAGCTCTCGTTCTCGCTCGCCAGCGGCTGCTTCGCGACGATGTGTCTGCGTGAGGTGCTCAACTCCGACATCTAGAGCGTGGGTATGACAATACAAACGATAAGGAGCTGTGAATGATTTCAAAGAAGCAGTTCGCCCATTCCTGACTCCCTTCGGCCAATTCAATTATCCGTGCCGCTATTGTCGCACTCCGTCATCGGCAAGCGCGTTGCGTTACATGGGCGAAAGAGAGTGCAGTACTACCCGCGAAGACTCTATTTCTTGTCCTCCAGCGCCTGACGCACGAGTTTGGCCCCCGTGACCATGAAGAGCGTCTGCCAGATGCCCAGGCAAAGACGCGGCACGATGCCCTTGAACAGACCGCCGAACCCTTGCTGCTGCACGACCGTACGGAAGACCTGTACCATGTTCTGCTTGGGCTCGCCGCGGTCCGCCGCCGACTGCATCTGGATGCGCGCCACCTCGAACGGGTGGTTCCAGCACGCCAGACCGCCGCCAATGATACCCGCGCCGGCTTCCTGCGCCACCGTGAGCTTGGCGTTCTCGTCGCCGTGGAAGAGCACCTTGAATCGGCCGCGCACGATCTCCGTGAAGCCCTGACGCGACGCCCAGTTGGTCGCCTGGCGGAACGCAATGGCCGTGCCGCCCGGGTAGAAGCCCTTGAGGCCGTGTGCGCCGTAGACGTTCCGGATCCGCTGCGTGGTGGTGATGGAGCGGTCGC